>VUQJ01013674.1:6962-18082 GCA_015108635.1 Andinoacara biseriatus
AAAAAGAAGGAAAAAAACAAAAAAAAAAATTTAAATAAAAAATTTAATATTATAAAAAAAAAAAAAAAAGCAGAAAATTTTATGCCATGAACCACTCAGAGGCTGCTGCCCAGGCTTAGAGACAATTGCTGCAACTAACGACTGTTTCAGTAATCGATTAATCTATCGATTATTCTGATGATAAATCGGATTTAAAAAAAGACACACTCCAAGATTTTTCATTGAACCACTTAAGACTTTTTATAAAATATTAGAACTACAATAAAAGAAGCAAATAAACAAAGAATTCAATTAATTTTTTAAATAAGAAAATAAAGATTTTATTGCCTAAAATGAAATAACAGCATTTCTTCAGTGAATTTGAACCAGGAGTAGCTAAAACTATTCCGCTTTAGGAGTTCTGGGTTTTTGGGATTTTTATTTCAATAATCGATTCATCACGATTAATCCGATTAACTGTTTCAGCCCTATTAGAGACTCAGCTAAGTGTGCAGTAACATAACTTGAAACTTGAAAAAAAATTGGGTGGGGGTCACGATTAAAGTAAGTGAGATAATAATGCCATCAGAAATTAACAACACACTTAGAAAATTGAGCGGCAACACAAAGTGAACAAATTTCTCCACTGTTGCTATCTCAAAAATGGCTGTCAAATACCAAGTGGTGTGTGCGTGTACCCACTGAACAAACAAGCAGTAAAACAAACAAACAAAAACGAAAGGTAAACACAATTTTGGCACGGTTACATTTGAAAACAGACACACTCACCTGGTTCCACGAGGTCTGCAAAACAGAGAAGACAGAGAAAGTCACGCTATGTCAATAAATTGACACAAGGTATTAACCTTGCAATATTGACCATGGGGAGAAATTTGCCAGTCTTTGTGGGTTTATTCCCCCTCCCTGTGAACTCAGCACGAGCTGCAAGTGAACAATCTACCTGACTGAACTGTGGATGAACCCTGCCGGCTATAAAACCAGCAGGGATCAACTGCATAACCTGTGCCCTGTGAAGGAGGATTTTAATAAAAAGTAAATGCTCCCAACAGAATTTCCAACACTGACGCAACCTGTGACTCAGACAACAAGCAGTTCAGAAAAAAGAAAGAAAGAAAGAAATTCAACTGGTTGAAAACTTGTTCCAACCATCTTGCTCACTCCCCAAAAAAGTGGGCCGAGCCAGCTCTTGTGGGAATCAGAGAGGTACTTGGCAGTATTTCTTCTTTCCTCCTGTCCTTTGATTCCTATTTAAATGCAGAGGAATGAAGAAAGCCAGCGCTCAGGCACTTAAAATGTGCTAGTATTGTTGTACAAAGGCCATTTTGCCCATGAATTTGCTCTCAGTGCTGCCAACTGTACATCACTTGAAACCTAGAAGGAGACGTCTATAAAAGGTTGTTATGTGCTCACCGTCACCACCAGGGACCTCAAGGAAGTGACCATACACCGTTCTGGTGGCTGTTCCCAGAGGGTTGCTGGCCTCCAGGGTATAGTTGCCATTGTTGATGTGAGTCGGGTTCTGGAAGGTCAGACAGCCCTCGAGATAGTCCTGGTAGAAGTCCATGTCGGTCCGGATGTAGTCACTCTGAATAATTTCCTTCTGCTTGTAGAACCAGCGCAGCTTGGGATGGGGGTAACCCCGAACAGTGAATTCAATGCAGGTATCAAGGCGCCGCTGGGGCTCAGTCAGTTTCAGGATGACTGGAGGAACTGCAGAGAGAAAGGAGACATTGCAAAGATTGTAGGTAAATACCTGCACAAATCCAAGCATGAGAGAAGTGAATGAGCAGATTAAAAGTCCTCGTTTGCTCATTAAAACCGTCATCAGTGTGCCTGTTTTGGTGTTTGACATAATACAAGCCCTATGCGCCGAGAAATTTCCACAGCCCTTGGGGTGGTGAAAACCTTTCCCAATTCTTTGAATAACCTTAAAAAAAATATGCCGCAGCAAACTAAACACAGCAGATTTGTTCTGGGAAGGGTGACATTTAGCAGGCAGGTTTCTTGCCCAGGAGTGGCAATGAGCCTTTTATTGTGTGTTACATATTGCATAAGTATATTGGATGTAAAGAAGAAGAAAACAGATAGAGGGCTTCTTCCTGCTTGAAATCAACAGAGGAATTTCCTCTACGTAAACCGGCACAGAGCTCTTCTTTCCCGACATGCACCAGCACACCTCTGAATCAACAATGCTGCCAAGCTGAGAAGCAATTTATCATTTTAATACCATCAGATACATTTCATAAGCAATTCATCCACTGATTTGTCTACGAAATGAACGATTTTTGCTGCTACATCATCAAAAGGAAATATTTGGCAGTCAGTATTACCTGGCAGTATCTCTCCGCCACTTCCACTGCTCATATGCACACGCGCTCGCGATATCACTGACAAACCTATTTATTCAACTAGACCACGGCTGCATGTATGCGTTAATGCGGTCATTCAGCGGCACCGGTGAGACGCCACCTGCAGCTTCACGATCCGGAGTGAGCCGTTTGTCACTGCTGATCAAAGAAGCGATTAGGAAAGATGAACTGCTTGTCAGATCGTCAACAAGTTACAGAAATTCCCTCCCGACACTCTCCCGGTGACGGAGTTGGTGTCAATTCTTGTAGCTTTCGAAGACGGTCAATCTGACTTTCACACCCACTTCTTGCCTTGACTGGCCAGCTGTGTGGAGGTGAGAAAGTAGGCAAGGGGTTGAACTTCTCTCACCAGCTCTCCTTTTTATTTCTTACACAATCATTGCTGTTGCTTTTCATGTGAATAACTGAGGTCAACACTGCAAAAATCCCATCCAAGAGAGACAGCGTTTTATCCACATCCATATGCTCCAGCAACACTGTGTCAGCGTCCGTGTGACTGTTGGAAGAGCTAAAAACACATTTGAGCATAACGCAGCTGTAATCCTAAACACTGCAATCATGCTTAATTATTAACAGTTATTCACTGTGACTAATTAATTTGAAATGCCTGCCAGATAAACTGATACTAAAAGTTACTGTCAGCGTCGGCTCTGTCACTGATAGCTCATGTTTTCAATCCAAACGATCATCCTTTAAAAGACACCAACAACCTATTTATTGGTGTGTGAAAGCCATTATTTCATAAATTGCTTTGGTGACAGACAATAGTGACAATAAAGTTGTTCAATTGAACCAAAGGCTAAGGCTTGTGTATGTGTGAACGGGATGGTGTGGGGGCGTGTGCAGAGCTGTGATTTTGAGTGCAGGAAGAAAAGAGAACAGATGACAGTAAAGAAACACAGAGGAGGAGGAGGAGGAAGGAGTGAGGGTGTCTGTAGAGCTGTGCAGCCTAGAGAGAAAACAGACAAGAGAGGAAGAAAAAGAAATTTTCTTGTTGATGGACAGTTGGGGACTGATCCATTTTCCCCTCAGCTCGGCTGTCAGCTCGGCTTCGGTCAATACAATACAAGTCATTACCGTGCTACATACCAGTCTATAACTACATGGTGTCCTCGTGGCGCTCATACAGATGACAAGCTTTGATAACTACACGCGTTTGATCAGCAAGAACGCTGAAGACAAGGCTAGTTGCGCAACGTTATCTAGTGGTAACACTTGCTGTGTATTTCAGACGCTACGTTCCAGCCAGACTACAGTCAGGACATCATGGCTGGCGGTGACAGGGGCGGTAACAGCTTCATGGGACAGATACTGCTTCGTAATCCCTCGAGGGCTGAACCACATTGTGATTAAAAGTTTATCCTGTTAGCAGCAGCACCTGTACATGTAGAGTCACAGCAGGGATTCAATCACACAATTTCCCCATTAATTATTCTTAATTAGAGATTATGCCCTGCTCTACCTGTACAACTAATGAGGGAGCAGAGCCACTAATCCAGGTGTAAATTAGTGCCATACTCTTAATGGAGAGCTACACTTTTGGCTACAGGACTAAAGGAGGAAAAACATGCAAGTCCACTCTGCTGTAGAGCTCCTATTGTTCCAGACAGCAGAAGAACAATGTGCCCGCAGAATTTGCACTGTGTTTAATTACGGTTTCACTAAAATAGGGAACTCATCTTTGAATGCGGAGAATGTCACTTGACGGCTGGTAATTTTGCTGTCAATCAGATTACTCTCTAATCAGAGAAGCAGTTTAAGCTATTTTATGACATTTCCAGAGACAATAGGCTGCACAGGGGAGGAAATGTAATTACCATCAGAGCATGTGGTGAAAAATTAATAAGTTAATTTGCAGCACCAGCAGAGTGTCAACAGAAGAAGAAAAAAAAAAGCCTGGGGATGTACATCCATAGACTGTCCATGTGGAGGAAGCCCTGAAGACTATGTGGTACAAAGTCAATCTGTCACTCTAGCATGGTCCTTAGCAGTTCTGCTCCAGTAGGGAGTGTTTGAATTGGTGACAAATCTCTCCTGTCCTGCAGCATGATGCATCACAAACAGCTGCAATAGATTGAGCTCTACAAGCGGAGGCTTGCTACAAAGAGAAGGATGCCAGGCATCTTTGATTAATACTGGCTTTGAATACAGTCTGTCCCAAATCTGCTCAAGGCCAATCCACGGGGTAAACTTATGTAAGAGCTGAAGTATATACTGTAACTCGTGGTCTGGATATTAGAAGAGCATTCGATTGGTTACCAAATCATTGCTTTATCATAGCTGAGGGTGAGATTTTTTTTTTCTCCTTTTCTCCTTCCACTCAGATCAAGGCTGAGCTTTCATGTGGGCTGGAGGGTATATTCTTGCTAATTAGCTACATCAATTTCGCTTGGTTTGTAGCTGTGCAACACCTCATTGCATTCTAAATGTACCTGCATAATTTGGCTGTTCTGCTTGATAAAGAAGTTTTTCCCCTTGTTTTGAATTATTCTCTCAGACAGTCACTGTCATTAATACATGATAAATTCTGTCCCCAACATAAGCCCATCAAAGCTGCCATGAAAGACATTTTATGCAAAAAAGAGAACCACCACGAATTCTTGGCTCCAAGTATTTGTACTGTCCACATTTGATTTAAAGGTTTAATTAAAATAAAGTATTTTATAGAGCAATTTATTGTATCTTTGCTCTTCGTCTGATTGAGCATCAGAACAATTCCACATATCTTTGAATTGTTATTAATCTACAGTGTGTGAAAGGAATTCCTTTTCCACAAGTACCACTGTAGAAGTTAAATAATGTAGAGAAAACATGAAATATCTGGGCTATGAGCATCTTGCCAGTGCATTAAGTGTTAACATTTATTCATTATTTCTATAAAAAGGATAATCAGGGCAGCGCATCTCCAGTAAATCCACTAGTCTACAGTTTTAGTATGTTTTCATCTTTTTTAGGGCTGGCACAGAACTAACTATCACACAGGATATTCTCTTGACGGAATGAAGGCTCTGCAATAAAGCTGTGAACACTATAAATGTCATTTCATTCCCACATCAAATGCTTGTATTTAAAAAAAAAAAATTCTATCTTTTGGTATTCTGGATTGTTAATTGCACCAAAGTTTGCAGATTTTTTACCAAACCACGACGGTTCCCAGACAAGCTGATGGCCCCCAGTGTGGATAAACCACTGGCTCAGTGGTAGGTAACAAGATTTCATTCCAAGTAATCACTAAACCAGCAGGCTTCACTGATTAATGCCTTCAACAACAGAGCAACATAATTCCAAATTTTAAGCATCTGAGTCTTACTCAGAGCCTCCATGACAAGTGAGCAAATATGATTTAATAACCAAGAACCAACTACAGAGGGACACAATACAGATGTTATGGTGACTTCAGTCAAGTTATAGCTGCTTGTTATAGCTGGGTTAATTGGGGTTGTTTCTCTCTAACTGTGCAAACAACATGATAGATTAGCAGGTTTTAGCCATGCTAGCAGCACAGCTTTGGGTTCACCACTTGTGTCCACACTGAAACATCTTAACAACTGCTGGAAGAACGGAAGTAAATTTTCACAGAATGATTTCTGCTGAATATGATGATGCCCCAAAACCTTCTTCTTCTGCAGTTAGCATGCTGCCACAGTAACAAAAAAAAAAAGAAATCACAAACATTGGAGATTAGCATGCTAAAATTAGCATTAAGCTCAAAAACATATGTCTACGCAGAGCTGCTAGAAAGGCTGTAGCCTCTCATACCCTTTCTCTACCTGGTATTCATTAACGGAACATATCAGAACCGGGCCGCAGCAAATGATAAAAACTCATCATAACCATCATTTTACAATATACACATGCCTGCAACAGAGGGTCTTACAAGCTTTGGCACCACGGAAAACAACCATGTCATTTTGAAGTCTATCCAACGGACATGAAATATAACACACCAAGAGAACAACAAAAACAACAGGCTACATGGTAACTAATGATAAAACAACACAAATTCAAAGCAGTTCAGCACCACGGACAGCGATCGGATCATTTTGACACCCTCTTTTTCTATTTAAGCTCAGAGCCTGTATCAGTAGCTTTAAGTTTGGTAAAACTGGCACAGCAGCCCGCATGTTCACAAATACAATTTCAAGTACTGCTTAAATTGCAAAGCTTTTACTTCTCACCTAACAGTTTTAAAATCTGTTATTTAACTTTTTTTGAGCGCTTTTTAAAACATGTTTAACCAGTGTAGAGGCTACAAATTCAAACTACTGTGCAGCCTTTCAACACACATTTAACCTAAATATCTAAAATGCTATGATGTAGCCTAAAATGGACACTTACTCCTCATCCAGCACTTCACGGCCTGACCGTTTGCTACTTTATCAGATTAAGGTGCTGTGGCTGCTGTGTTTTGGGAAGTATGAAAATATCAATAAATATTGCTCATCATTCTCATGATAGAGGGTCCCCCCTCCCCCCCCCCCCCCACCCAAAGCCCCGCCCCTGTTGGTATTGACAGTTTATCGCTATGTAGACAAATGATCAGGATTCTGGCTTTTGATCCTCTGGAATACAAGTTTTAATGTGTATGTTGCATCAATTGACATTACACGTTTTAATTGTCTTCCAATCCTCTCAGATGAATCAGTAAAAAGCTGCCAATATGGGAACCCTTGGCTATTTAACCCACTGGTTCTCAAACTTTTTCCATCATGTCCCACTTCCCCCTCGATGGCGAAGCGGCGGTGATGGTGGAGAGTTTTGCTTGTCGCTGTGCTAACGTACCTGCTAACATTTCGGGATAACTGGATAGTGCACTGGCTTTTATTTACAAACACATACATCTTTTTAAAAAATAAAGCTGATTATTGTTAGATGATAGCCAATGATTAGCCAATAGTTTTAAGATTGCATGTTTGGCAAATGCATTCTCTCTTTTGCATTCCACCAATTGCTCTTCATACAGAGTGTTTACCTGCATCCAAACCACCAGCTTAATGTGACTGATCAATAGGACTCAGACTAGTGGACTAAAAACAGAAATAAGGAAGCTCACTGCCTGCAGATTCTGTATACTCATATGCAGATATCTATTTATTGAGATTGCACTGCTGCCTCTCACGGGGGGACAGAATGAGTTTGTTCCAGTGATGTATTAAAGTTTGCTCATTGAAAGGTTCAGCTCAAAGAAGATGGTCACATCCTACACAAACACAACAGCAGCATTGCCTGTTAGCCCAGGCATATGTTATTCCTAACATGCGAGATATGCAGCCTGTGAGCCACATCATTGACCTGATCAGGAGTTAATCACATGTTGTGACCCCACTAAAGCTGTAGTTTAAAAAAAAATAACTAATAAGGCAGAAATCTGGCAGAGTTACGTTACCAGTCAACTTCAAGAGTAGATTTTATTATATTTATATATATTTTAGATTTTATTTCCTAAGAATGGAGCCATGCTTTACAGATTACTTTTACTTTCTGGCCGATCACAATCACAGCCTGACCACCTCCAAATTGTTTTAAGACCCCTTAACATTTGTCTCTTTTATTCAGATGAGGAATCTGGGTATAGACTAGATTTTAATGTTTGCAGATGCAAATTAGTCTCAGTAAAAGAAAATCAGCATGTCATTTCACAGTATGTTAACGCTGTTATGTAGCAACTCATTAAAAGAAAACTTAAAAGAAAAGGCTTTGTTAAGAATTGCACCCCCCCCACCACCACCTTTTTCCTGCTAATTGATCCAGGTTTTCTTTGTCATTTTTGGCTGGTGAAATTTTTTCCACAGTGCACGGGCGCACACACACACACACTGAGCAAACCCACTACAGTATTCAACTTTTAAACAAAACGCATCTGAGATTCTTAATGTGCCACCATTAACCTTGATAATATTAAACATAAACAGTTACACAGATTAGGAGATTACTTAAACTAATTAGTCATAGCAGGCAAATATTTTATGCCAACATACTTACCTTCTCTTAACATGGGCAGCATTAATATGGGCTTTGAATAGAGTACTACAAAGCTTTACTCATTCAGAGAATAATTTTTTCTCATTGATATACAAACATCTGCAGCACTGTATGTACTAAATGTGTATCTGTGTTTTTGCAATGGGGGCTAAAAATCCGCCCTCAACAGTGCCTGGACAGAGTTTTACTACTGCTTTAATCACAGGAAGCATCCAACTCACACTGCACATTGAGCTGGATGGAGTAGTTGGTCATCCCCACCACGTTCTCCGCGATGCAGGTCAGCTGGAAGTTGTTGTCATCTCGGCTCATGTTGAAAAGAGTGAGGTTGATGGAGTGGATGTTTGGCCAGTATACATTTGACTGTGGAAAAAGTGTGAGAGGCACAGAGAAAACAGAGGCGCTTAGATACCTGGAGGATATACTGTACAGCAAATACCATTAAACCAGTGGGTTTTAAATCTTTAATTACTTAATTAAAATGAAAGTTAATTATTCATTAGTTAAATTCCTGTGGAAGGAAATGTAATAAAGTCAAGGACTGCCTGATACCTGTGAGAATTAATCAGGTCCCTGTCTGATCTTACCACCACAGATATAGCATGGCAGGAAGAATGTAAAGAGCAATATAATGCAAATTTGCCACTACCTGGACTAATTAATACCCTGCTTTTCCCCATTAGGAACCCAGTGGTGAAAAACAATTATCATGCTTCCCCTCTTGCCTTTATTTGGCCAGGCTCTTACTCCCAAACACTTCACTCATCCTGATACAGCATCCATCTACCCTAAAACATCAAGCCTGGGGCTGAGGTAGCTTTCATCTGTAAAGTCGCTGCAAGCATTAAAGACACAGATGACAAATGCAGTCACACAGCAATTTCAGAGACTGCTGTTCTTTTCTTCTTGCTGTTTATCTCTGCGGTTGTTATTGCTGCGACGTCCCTGGGGCTTTTCTCAGGGAGCGAGATTAGTGGGTTAACAGGCTCACCGTGGGTTCAACCCGGGCCTCTCTGTCACAAAAAAGTGGCTTATTTTGAACAACTTTGTTTTTTCTTTTTCAAATCATGATAAGTTTTATATCTAATCACAAAATTACAGGTTAATCTTGGACCTTGAAGTTATCAGTCTATTCACATAGTGAATAATTGTTTTCCTACAAATATCATCCAAGTGCAAACAGATTATTAGCACTGAATCAGAACATTGATCTCATTCCCGTTTTTTTGTTATATATAGAATATTTATAGAAATGACTTTGAAGTGCATAAAATGCAATGCAAACACTGGTAATTAAAGTATAGAAACCATTAAAAACACAGTGTGCAGAACAATTGCACCCCCATCCACCCCTCAAACACAGTCATCACCACGGTGGTCAGCTTGATCACAGGGGGTGATGAATCAGCCTACAGGGAGGAAATACAGGAGCTCGCAGGGTGGTGCATCAAAAACAACCTGGAGCTGAGCACCACTAAGACAAAAGAGACAGTCACTGACTTCAGGAGACAGAGAGGAGATCATGCTCCACTTTACATCAACGGAGTGCGTGTACAGACCCACATCTCCGAGGACCTCAGCTGGTCTGCCAACACAGCAGCACTGGTTTAAAAAAAAAAAAAAGGCCCAGCAGAGATTCCACTTCCTGCGAGTCCTGCGGAGGAGCCACCCAGAGGAGAAGCTGCAGGTGCTGCTGATGTACAGTGTGGCAGGTAGGAGGGCTCTGCAGAGGGTCACCAGGACTGACCCTGGTCAACTTCCCTGATGGTCCCTGCTGCCATCAGGGAGCTTCTACTCTGTGCAGTATAGTACATACTGGTTTTACAGTATTTTTCTTACCTTTCTTGTTTGGTTTTACAAAGAAAAGGCACTGAACTTTGGCAGCTGCTACATTTTTGTCATACTCCATGTTTGATGACGATAAAAAGCTTTCTACTTCTATTGCTTTCATTTCTAAAATATGAGGCTTAACAATCCTTAGACTGCACTCAAAGAGCCAAGTTACCTGAATGAGAAATAAAAGACTTACTTTAGCCTGACAACTGCATATTAGCCTGAAACACTGTTTGAAAAACAGGCAAAAAAACCCAAAAAAAAACTCGCTGCCAAAATTTGTTGATGCAAAGGGACTTGATTAATTAAAAACAAATATTTCTAAACATTTTTTTAGCCCATTTTATATGGAGTTGGAGGGGTTGAGTCCATATCAAGTGGAAGAAAATGAATGGATGGGTGGATGGATAAAATACATGCATGTCTAACCAGGTGTGTGTTGATGGAATGCAGGCCGCTGACAGTCCAGTCTACTTCAGGCAGTGGTGATCCCGATCCATTACAGCTCACCGTCACATTGTCACCCTCCATCACCAACACACTGCTGTGGCTCACGCTGATCTCTGGTAAGTCTGAAAACATGCACACACACACACACACGCACGCATTCACACGTTAATGCACGCTTGTCACTACCGGTGTCTATGTACTTTCACACCAAATCAATTAATCACTTTTCATTAATGTAATAAAATTAGCACAAAGGAAACAGCGGGACACACATCAACACACAAACACGCACACAGACACGCAGTTGCACAGTGTCACAGGGATGAGTCACCGCCAGGAGATAATACTGCAGAGACTCCAGCCTCTGTCAGAATCAACACACTGCTCCTCACATCAGATTCACCCTCTGAACTCTGTCACACTTCCTCCCTTTCCTGTCTCAGCCACTTTCCTTGCTTCTCTTCTCTTTCCTCTGCTTCACCTTTA
>VUQJ01013683.1:3370-17841 GCA_015108635.1 Andinoacara biseriatus
TAATGTATTAACTGTAAAGACTCTTCTCTTTGATAATCTCTAATTTATGGTACTGCAACTGTGTCCATTTGCGCATGTATTTCCCTACAGACAGACTACAGAGACTACATGTGACTGGATGTGGATGATTCTGGGCATTGGTTGATAAGTGGGCTGGAAGACAGCGGCAGCAGAGTTCACCAGTAATGGGAAACCTTTTATGCACTGTCTCCATTGGCAATGGACCCTCTCTGCAGGTAGATGGGCCGTCCATGGCCTGCCAAAGCACTACCACTGCTGAACCATATTTGCAGCATTAGGTTTGCAAGGTTGTATCTAAACAAACCACGAGACTTCTGGAACAGTGTCTTTTGGGACAGACGAGACCAAAGTGGAAATGTTTGGGTTTTGCCAACCATGACACTGTCCATTATGGCCAAACACAGCATATCGGCACAAACACCTCATACCAACTGCCAATCCTGGTGGTGAGGGGTGGCGATTTAGGCTTGTTTTGCAGGCTGGAAACCTTGGATTCATTAAGTTGACAATAAACTACTTTGTACACTAAAGTATTCTGGAGTCAAATGTGAGGCCATCTGTCCGACAGCTAAAGCTTAGCAGACAGTGGGTCATGCAACAGGAGAATGATCCCACGCACAGCAGTAAATCTACAATCGAGTGGCTGAGAACAAAAAGCACCAAGGTGTTGCAGTGACCCAGTCCAAGTCCAGACTTTAACCTGATTGAAATACTGTGAAGGAACCTTAAGAGAGCTGTGCATAAAAGAATCCCTGTAAACCTAATTTAACCAAAACATTGTGAAGATAAAGATTCCAGAAATCTTCCGCAATGATGTGAGATTGTTAGTCTTTTTCACATGACTGTAGATTTTCAGTGAGTCTCCTAGATTGATAGCTCAGAGATCCCAGAGGGTTTCTGTGTGACTGGTCATGTTTTCACATGAGTGTGAGTTTATGCATGTTACTGCACGGGCATAAGAACCATCAATTAGAATCACAGGTGTAACCGAGTGCTCAGTCCTTCATACTGATGAAATGCTGTAAGCTGCTACCTGTTACTGGTTTATATATTTACTTGTATTGATATTTTGAACAACTCCCTAAAATAATAGGTGGAATAAGGAACAAACAAGCAATAAGTGGAGGATACCCAGTCCTGAGGGTGGAAGGGTTTGAGAAACTGCATTTGCCGGAAGGCCCCCATTGGCTGTGCTGTGGACCACCATCCTGCGATTGGAATCCGTCATTAGATAGACAGGGCATCTTGGTCTCACTACTGAATGGTTGTGCCCAGGTGGAAGTGCCACCCCCAACTAGGACTAGAGACGAGCCTGCTGGCTGCAGGAGCCAAACGCCTGAAGGCACTGGCACGGTGGCTGAGTTCCAAGGCCCATCTTTCCAGACACCCATCTCCCAAATTTTCTGGAGACGATGGATAAGTCTGGTTTGTCCCTTTATCAGGCTGCATGCATGAGTTTTAAACAGACCATGTTGTTGCCTGGGCTCAAGATTGGTGCTCAATATCACCCGGTGATATTGCCACCATGGTGCCCCGGCACTGCCTCGATTCCCTAGCAGGGTCTCCTTGACTGAGTCACTGTCACTTAGAAGAATTGAACCCTGACCTCCAGCAGACCCCGGGGGCCCACACCCTGCCTTGCCCCAAGGAACCACGAGCGAACCACTGGGAAGCTTGACTTCCATCTTCTTTTTCCTTTTCATGCACAGACTTATTGTCATTATACAGGATATCTGTTTTCAAAATTTGGAATCATATGGATGGATGGAAAATTACAACTGGTCATAGCCTAAATCCTTGATCATATTCCCATACACCCGGATCCCTGCACATCTTCATCCATAAGCATAAAATTGTTCAAATAAAAGCAGTCTAACTGCACAGGGTTGCCCTGAGGCAACAAATGAAAAACTACCATTTTAGTATATAAATAAAGACAAAAAAATGTCTTTACTCAATCAGATACGCTTTTTTACATATTCATGCACATTGTAGATAATTTTATGCAATGTTATTTACATTTAAACATGTTAAAAAGTGAAATTCAGCTGACCTTCTGCTGGCAGTGTGTGCAAACTGGCTATGGCCCCAAAAAGGACTGTTCCATCCCCAGACTATAGCACAAAACCACACCTACCTCAAATTCATTGGTCAAAGACTTTCCATCAGACTTTTTGAACTTCTGATTTATTTACTTTGGAGTGGCTGTAGCTCAGGAGGTAGAGCAGGTCACCTCCCTATCTGAAGGTCGGTAGTTTGATTCCTGGCTGCTCCAGGCCACATGCCAAAGTATCCTTGGGCAAGATACTGAACCCCAAGTTGCTCTCTGACGCAAGCGTTGGAGTATGAATGTGTTGAATGAATGTTAGACAATAAAAGCACTTAGCTTAGATACACATGGAAGTGCTTGTATGAATGAGTGTGACTGGGTAAATGTAAATGTGTTGTATAAGCGCTTTGAGTGCTCAGTCAGAGTAGAAAAGCGTTATATAAGAACTAGTCCATTTACCATTTACTTAAAAATTTTTTAAAGGGGGGTGTGAGGGCCATAATAGTGGTTTGTTACCTCAGGGCAACAGTATGCCATAGAGGGTTAACATATTACCCCCTTAATATGTTGTTAGTTGCTTCTGTGAATGAAAGAAAGCTGTAGATTACATATTTAACCCTACATTTCCAAAGTACCATCAGCAGACAGACAACAGAGAAGCAGCGAGAGATGAAGGCATCCATAGCTGGCAGTTATTTAGCACTACAAATCCAGTTGAAGCTTTGGTGAGTTGATGAAACTGCCAGTTATCTGCCGGCTCTGTTGACCGGTTGTACCTAGTCAACAGAGCTGGGATCAGTGAAAAGCTGACAACCAGAAATTCACTTTACTGAAAATGAAAGCGCAGCTTTTTAAAAGTGTTAATAAATGGCGTGACATCGCTATCAGTGGCTTCTGTGAGCTCGCACACAGAAACACAGCTTGCTAGAAGGTAAACCTACAGTATATCCACTGAGTCAAATGATGTATTTATGTCATTTTGCTGTCAGTTTTGCAGACTGTGGTATGAATCTCAGGTCCTCAGATCTTGGGGCAAAATCTTGTCAAGAAATAGGAAACGGAAGTGGAGGCTTTAATCACAGAGCCTTGGGCACATCAACTACACACAGATACACACTTTACCCTCAAAAGGTGTTATGATGCAAAAGAAGCTACAAATGAGTGACTTTGTGATTTCTAAAAGTCAGCAGCGTCCGACGGGGAGGTGACAGAGCTCTCCTTCTAAATCTGGGCCCCCGTTAAACCGCTTGGCTGTGACTTCCTGTCTCCTTCACTGCCATTCTGACAAGCAGTGTGACTCCAAGGCTAGTGGGATGCCCAGACAGGGCTCTCGATGAGTGGGGCTGACAGTGGGCCAGCCCCAGCATGTTACCCAACATCCGGCTTGTTTTCCTCCATCACCCTCTCTTCTTACCTCCCTCCGGTTCTGCATCTAGCTGCTGAATCACAGCTGAACAGCAGCTGATGGAAGCTGACAGCCTGTCTGATTGCCTGCATGTAGAAGTACTAAATGTACTGACTTTTACATACTAATGTAGAGGTCAGGGATCATGAGAGTTGTAACAAGCAACTATTGGACAGAGAAAAGATGTGCAAGCATGCATGTATATGTAGTAATTCTACATTTAGCATATGCAGACAGTTCTAGAAAAATACATTTGTGTACCTCTTGGGATTTTCTATATTCCTGCATTAGTATAACTGAAATCATCATTTGGTTTGTACACAGGTCCTAAAAGTAATAAACAAATACCTAATTAAATAAAATATTGATTGTTGTTATCTATCTATTAAAGAAAAAGATCCAATGCTGCATATCTATGAGGTCAAAAAGTATGTAAATGTTTGCTTTCTTCATCTTATGTAGCCACTTGTGCCAGTTACATAAGAGGTGAGAGGTTATCGGAAGCAGTGAAACGTTTTTGATAAATATTGATCTGTGCTGCACACTGGCTTGGAAAAATGTTAGCTTATTCCAGTGTTTGGAACATCTTCAGCTCCAGGATGTCTGTGGGTTTCCTCACCAAACTGCATGCTTCAGGTCCCCACACAACATTTTATTTGGATTTGGCCATCCAAATTATTATCTAATTCTTCTTTATTTTTAATGGTTTGTTGGGGGAAGTTCTCTTCCTGCATGACCCATGTTCTCTGTAGATCCAGAACATCCATGTAGATGTTCTCTGTAGATTTTCTTTTAGAATTTGAATTGAAAATTCATTTTTCCATCAACAGAGTGACAAATCATCCTAAGCCAGATGCAGTAGAATAGACCGTGACACTCCCATTCTCAGCTTCCACTGATGGAATAAGCCTCTGATGCTAGAATGTGTGTTTTCCTTTTCTGCATACAGAACGGTTTTCATTTTAACCAGAAAACTCTATTTTGATCTCATCTGTCTGCAAAGCATTGTTCAACAGCCCTCTGGCTTCTTCATGCAATCTTTAGCATTCACCAGACACTTCATTAGGTACAGTTGTTTAACCTAAAGCATTTAAGCATTCAGACATGGTCAAAAAGACCTACTGAAATTCAAACTGAGCATCAGAATGGAGAAGAAAGGTGATTTCAATGAATTTAAGTGTGACATGGTTCACAGTACCACACAAGTTGGTCTGAGTATTTCAGAAACTGCTGGTCTGCTGGGATTTTCCCACACAGCCATTTCGGGGGCTTAAATAGAAAATTTCCAGTGAGCAGGCGTTTTCTAGTTTTCTGTTTCTTTCCTGGATGAATTATGAGCACGCAGTTATTCATAGTTTACAAAACACTTCAGTATATCCATGTGGAAGGCAAAAGTAGAAAGCCTGACAATTTTCTGGGAGAAAATGTCTTGTTGATCCCAGAGATCTGACAGGAAGGCCACACTTAAATAAATAGTCGTTACAACTAAGGTGTGCAGAAGAGCATCTCTGAATCCACAGCATGTTGAACCTTGAAGGAGATGCAGCAGAAGACCACACCAGGTGCCACTCCTGTCAGCTAAGAACAGGAAACTGAGCTACAGTTGACTCAGACTTTGATAAAAGTATGGATCAGTATGGATCCATCCTGCCTTGGATCAGACTGGTGGTGGTGGTGTAATTGTGCGGGAGATATTTTCTTGGCACACTTTGGGCCCCTTCACACCAACTGAGCATTTCTGACTATGCCCATCTCCCTATGACCACAGTGTATCATCTTCTGAATGTTTCCAGCACATTGTTGCCCATTCAATGAAAAATTAAGGCATTTCAGAAGGCAAAAAGGGGTCCAGTAAGGTATTGACAAGGTATACTTAATAAAGTGACCAGTGAGTGTATGTTGGTCATCCACTCCTAAGAGGAGTAACACTAATCTTCATTTTCCCTCCTATTTTTACCCAATGATATACGTGGAGGATTGATTTTCAGCATCAACAGCCTTGTTTCTAAAGACCTGTCATTTGTTTGTGTCGCGATACACTTCTTCAAACAGAGACCTTTATAGATTTCTGTTCTTTCAAACCTTCTTTTTATCCTTGTAGAGCTCCAAATCTGTTTGATCTGGATATCACATGAAACCCTTAATCTTTTAACTCCTAATCTAAATGAGCAAAAACTTCACACTCACACAAAAAGAAATCCCAACATTTTGAGCAAAGATGGTCAGCAATTATAGGTTGCCATCAAGAGCTGCTATGTTGAGCACTTCTTTCTTCCCTTCCTTCCATATGTCCTTGTGCAATCTGAATGAGCAGCTTCAGTTTCAGCACCCAGGTGTATCAGAAATGATTTGCTGACTGAACGTGCATGCTCAAACACTGAAGGAATGGCAGAAGAGAAAACACATGCGCAGATGGGCAGAGAGGCTTCACACGGAGAAGAAAATCTAATACGTGATGTGGAGTGACACGTAGCTTTTATGCGGCAGTGCTGTGGTGGCAGCGCCCAGCGGTGAGCCTGACACCCCGCTGAACATGAGATGTTTGGTTTTAAGAAACTGGAACTGTGCTGACAGAGGGAGATGAACAGGGCCTGTCTCTATCATCATCATCATCATCTGGGCCAAAACGTACTCAGCATTTATGTCCTTTTGTTATCTTGTTATCTTGCATTGTTGTGTTCACCCAAGACGCCAACAAAAGTAGATATATTTGTTTAAATTCTTTAGTTTTAGATTGTGGAGGGTGGGCTCCTGTGAATTGCTTAAGAACATGCAGTTATTCATAGTTATACCCACGTGGAAGGCGTCGAAGACTTTCTTCTGCAGCCTGACACTTATTTTTTCAGGCTTCTGTAGTCAAAATGCCAGGTAGTTGTTAAATTGTCTGGCCACTCTGTTTACACCTGCAACTACTCTTTCTCGTAACCTGACCTTGATCTTCTCTTGGGGGGTCATTTAACTCACTGACATTAGAAATAAGTCTGAAGAAGATTTATTACATGCAGCATGTATAAAACATTACTGTTTGTCACTACAGGCACAGAACACTGATTTCAGTGATCCTGAAACGAACCAACAATGGATCAATGCCAGGGCTCGCTTTTGCTTTGACAGTGAAGAATTTCTTGGCCTTCATTCTAAAACATGCTCATCAAAAATACATTCAACTGTCTGAGCTTTTGTACACATTGGTGGGAGTATAAGGTGAGGTATTCTTCTCAGGATATGTGCGAACATTGCCGATGTGGAGCTCGAGCATGGACTTTGTTGTTTTTATATATGTGTGTGTATGTGGATAGAAAGGGCCCAAAGCTTTTGTAGTTGTGATTTTAACAGGGTTGTGCTGCAGGTGCTTTGTCCTCCAGGGCTCCGTGTTAGTCAAGTCACTGAAAACTATGAAAAGGATGTTTTTGTAAACTTTAGCATCTTTGGTCAATGATGAGTTTCTGTCAGTTTCTTCCTCTACTACTAATACTTCTAGCTGGCCCCTTTAGACGTCACCTCAGTCGATTATCTTCCTCCATCTGACACTATCCCTAGCATCCTCTTCTTTCACACCAACCTTCTGCATGTCCTTCTTCATTGCATCTCTGAATATCTTCTCTGTGGTCTTCCAGGCAGCTTCATATTCCATCTTCTTTGTCCAGTATATCTACCGTCCCTCCTCGGCACATGTTCAATCCATTTCAGCTTTGTGTCTCAAACTTGACTAGTTCCAAAATGTTTGATTGGCACTCTCCCTCTGATATGCTCATTTCTAATTTTGTCCATCCTGGTGACTCCCAGTGAAAATCTTAGCATCTTCAACTCTGCCATCTCGAGCTCGGCCTCCAGACTTTTTGTCAGCGCCATCGTCTCAAACTATAAACTTTACAAGCCACTTTATCAAGAATACCTTGCTAGTACTGGGTTGAACCCCTTTTTCCTTTAAGAACGGTCTTAATCCTTCATTGCATGGAATTTTTGCCTATATTGACATGATAGTTGCTGTAGATCAAAGGTGCAACTCTCCCATTCCACCATTTTCCAAAGCTGCTCTGTTGGATTGCGATCTGGTGACAATCGAGGCCATTTGATACAATGCAAAAAACCAGTTTGAGATGATTTTGTGAAATGCATACAGCCATCATAAGATGGGTACACTGTGGTCATAAAGAGATGGACATGGTCAGCAACAATACTCAGGTGGGCTGTGGTATTTAAAAAGTCCTCCGTTGGTGCTAAGGGGTCCAAAGTAGTTACTGTTGCCTTCCTATCACCTGAAAGCAGTGAAGCCATTCTGACCTCTGACACCAACAAGACATTTTCTTCCAGAAAACCGCCGCTCACTTGATAGTTTCTGTTTTTCAGACTGTCCTCTGTAAAGCCGAGAGATCACTGTGTGGGAAAATTCCAGTCAACGGGCAGTTTCTGAAATACTCAGGCCAGCATCAAGAACCGTGCCACGTTCAAGGTCACTGAAATCATCTCTCTTTCCCATTCTGATGCTCAGTTTGAACTTCAGCAGTTCACAATGTCTACGTGTATTAATTCAGTTATAATAAGTTGCTGCGGTGTGGTTCATTAGGCATTTGTGTTAATAAGCTGTTGAACATATGTACCAGGAAAATGCCTGGTGAGTGTATAATTAAGGAAAAAGTAGCTGCCATGCACACAGTTAAAAAAAAAACTAGCAGTTGTGGTTTCTTACAGTAACCACACAGAAATCAAGTTGATTTTATTTCCTTATATTCCCAATTTGTTTCGAACAGGCTGAAATCAATTTTTCTCTCTTCATGCTCAGATTTGTTTTGTGTGGATGAGAACATTGAGGGTAATAGCTGGCATTAGTTTCTGTATAACCAATAGAAATTAGAATGGCTTGACAGCAGCTTTCCTAAACGCTCCAGCTGACGGTGACAGAAAGTGTGATTTCAAATCAAATTTTCTCTGAAGCTGGCAGATCGTTTGTCACATTCCTTATTGGTTCTAACTACGAGGCCTTGCCATCTGAGAGGAGCATTGAAGGTCAGTTCTTTTGTTTAGTCTGAGTGTGTTTGTGATCTATTTTCAGTAATTCCATTTTTTTCTAAGTGCACCTCCAATGTCTGTCTTTCCCTCTTCGCTAAGAGGGTCCCCTGCTGCTACTTCACTGCTGATCAATTTAATTGCCAAAAACATTTTTTAAGTGTTCCGTGAAAAGGTCAGGATATAGAAAAATTGAAATCCAAAGATGCTTATCCTCTTTTATTTGCTTTAATAGAAATACAGATGTTTTTTCCTATTGATATATTAGCTACAAAAATTTACTTGTTTGTTTGTTTTTTTTTAACTTGGTCTTACCTGCACATGTAAAATCATACATCCAAAAATAGACTCATATGGCAGCCCATGTATGTGAACAGATGCTCAGTTTCTCCTGCATGTGCACTGACTAGAAAAATCACCCGTCAGAGCAATTCATCGTGCTGCCTTTCAGCCCGATGGCTCGCTGTTGTCGTCTGGTAATTAAAAATGACAGCTGGCACAGATTTTTGCACGTGCTGGTATCTGGTTTTGGTTGCTTGTCAGCTACTTCTGTGAAATACAGACGTGCGTTAAATGCTCAGCCTAAGCCCGGCTGACACATTTGTAATTCGTATTGGCTTCTAGGTTGCTTTTAGTTGTTAAAAGACCTGCGTGAGTGAAAATCCCACCAGACATACTGACTTTATTTCAACAAACACAGCAGCAGCAACATGAAGAGACAATTCTGTTTCTGTCACGTGTCCAGACTTGGGTTGTCTGAAAATTGGATTCATACAACCAGAAAATGTTCCTCTGTTCTCTTCTTATTTTACAAAGGAGAAGCAGTTAATCAATGGGCGATGTATGAGAGAGCTTTATGTCTAATAATGTCGGTAGGGCTGCGGAGATGAGATCTGACCTCCACAGTAATGTAGGTGATCAAGTTAGCACGGTATCTGAAGCTGTGATGGAGAGCACATTTATGACTCAGCAGGATGTGTAGGGGTTTGGTGACCCTGCTGCTCTTTCCTGGGTGCCTCTATGTTTTAGCATTATGTAACACAGCCAATCAGTGCCATTCTCAAATGTTGCTCCACCCCTGCTGCATGCTTATGTTCTCACGGATGAGATGTACGCTTTAATTAGCGAACTTTCTATTGGCAAGATTTTTATAATGACCACTTGGAACTTAATTTGTTGAATAAAAAATAAATTACTGGTAGACAAAAACCTTTACTACAATTTAAAGGTTGTAGTCACAATTTTATGTACTTGCACATATTTACACACTGACAGTAATACTGACAAAGTCACATTTGAAAGTCCAGTTTAATTTTATTTACTTATTTCATATGAAGCAAGATTTGATCTATTTTGAATGCGTCACCTTTTCTTGTGTGTAACTGATGATTTATTCAAGCTGTTAACAGTGCTGGGAGAGTCGGGGGGTGCATGCACACTGCATGGGCTTGGATGGTCTTTTTGATAATGTTTTTCTGAGCCATACTGTGGTGCGCTGTGAACAAAGACAGAAGGTTACGTGAGCAGCCCAATAATCGGTGAACATTCAGGATAAAATTATGTTTACTTTTCTCTGTAGAGATGGTTGAAGCAGTCATCACATCAGGACAATTTAGATTGAATGAGATGGGACGGCAGACAGAAATTACTTGCAAATTTTCTTTCCAACAACAAGCCCTCTTACTAGTGTTGAACAACTTATTCGAAAATGAAAAACCAATTATTCTTTACATATTACTCATTCGAAAAAGTAGTTGTAATACTTATGTATTATCAAAAGTAATTCACATGTGTAGAACTAAAAACATTGTGTGCTAAAAGCAAGCAGCTGCAGCTTTATGGTCTTGACCAAAGATCTCTTCAGAGGGCCCAGTTCACACAATCTTTAACCCCTTAGACTAGGGGGTGCCCACACTTTTTCAGCTTGCGAGCTACTAGCAAAGCTAGCGTGGTTAAATGTGCATACGTACGGTGTTAACGAAATGGATGGACGATAGTTTATCATCCATCTGCTGCTTCTTTTAATGCCGTGCAATCTACATCTTTTCCCCAACTTCATTGGACGATCTACCTGCACTCCTCTTGCGATAGGCCAGTAGATCGCGATCGACGTATTGGGCACCCCGGCCTTGGACCCTAGGCTAAAAACACAAAAGAATTCCAAAACATATTCACTGACAGCTGCAAAACTGTAAGATGAAAATGATCAACCTCGGGCTGTATGAATAAAAGATAGCTGGGAGAATTTTGAAATACAATAGGTTTATTTTTGCTTATTATCCATTGCAATAGAACAAACCATGATATTCCAAATACTAGTAAAAAAGATAAAAATCAGTGAGAGTAATATTTAACCTGTTCTAAAAATTATGCTGTGAGGTATAGCCTGCCCCATAGGTTTGAACTTCAGATTTGGTGAGTGAAATTCAAATATTCATTAGTATATTACGGAGCATTAATTAACAGATATATTTGATAATTCTCACCTTCTGGTTTAAATACGTTAATTTCTGCCTCCAGAGAATCTGATTGGTGACATTCATGAGATTTAAGTCCAAACTCAACAGACTTCAAATATAAAACAGTGACATCAAAGTGGCAAAGTCCATCTTTTCTATAGAGTTTGTGCTACACCAAACACAAATAATTCAGTGTTATAATGGAATAGGTACATTTTATGATTTAAAAAAAAAAGAACAACACTGCTCCTTGTTTCAGCTTGAAAAAAACAAAAAAACCCCAAAACAAAACAAGAAAACAAACAAAAAAACCCTCCAAAATGACAAAATCACTGGTCAAAATGTCATATTGACTTTCACTCCAGTTGTTGTTTCAGTTTCAGAACCATGGATAGTGATTCTTGTGTGTATGTGTGTGTGTGTGTGTGTGTGTGTGTGTGTGTGTGTGTGTGTGTGTGTGTGTGTGTGTGTGTGTCTCTCTCTCTCTCTCTCTCTCTCTCTCTTTCTCTCTGTCACTCTTGAAACAGAGATTTTTAATCTTCATTAGGCTTTAAATTGGATAAATAAAGAACATAATAATATTTAAAAGTGATCTCCACCCCTTATGTTAGTTTTTCTATGTTCAGATTATAACTTGAACCCTGAACTACATATGCCCTATTTCTCAGACTATGACTTGCTTACAAAAGTGGCCACTTTTACATTTTCCTGAGACAGAGACCACTTTCATGAATAAATAAAGTATTGGGAGAAAAATACATTGAAGGTAACATAAACTCTAATTGTGAATATATATTATAGCTCCATACACAACTTTTGAGTCTTAAGGTAAGTGATGCAGGGAACCTAACAACTGCTCTTATATAGGAGTCTGTAGTTTATCCTGATGAAGCGTTTTCTATAAATTTGTCTGCAAGGTTTTATTAATTTATTGTATACCACTTTATGTTACACTTTGGTAATGACATGGTAATAGTGGGGTAATGTGGAAATATGAAGCGCACACACACAACGCTATTTAATGACTTTGTAATTACAAGGTAATAAGTAATTACTTGGTATTGGCTTGGGTTTTTAGGTGAGTAATATTAGACAAAAATGTATGTAATGCTCTAATACCCAGTGGTGGTAATGTGGAAAGAAATGTAACAATGCAATAAAACCAGTTAGTAATAGTATAGCAAAATTTTGGTAATAATATGATAACCGGCTAGCTGTAAAATGTGTAGTATTTAGAAGCAAAGCTTTTTAATATAGTGTCAGTAATGTAGTCATCTCATAATAATAGTGATATAGTTCGATGCTTTCGCATATTAGGACACACGATATTCTAACAGCAAAACTAATGCTACGTTATAACCCAAAAAGTGCCCTTGGTTTGAAGGTAATATTGTAACTAATAATGTAACTATGTTTGACATGTGGCAGGCTACCTGGGAACATTTGTGGTAGTTTATGTTGAATAACCATAAAAAAAGCTTCTTAAAAAAATGACCATCTCCAATCACGTCTCCATCAGCACACTTAGGAAATCTAAAATATGACCAACCTTTAGCTCTGTGCTCTATGTCAGCACGTGATTGTTTTCAGCTTCACTGTTACATGTTTGACATTTCTTCATTATCTATTATATGGTTACAACTGGGGGGATACTGTGCAACTTTTTATGAGTTTGGTTGTGACTCTTGGCTGGGACAGCTGCTTTAATAACACTTTATCAGCACTGATGTGGAAACCCATAAAGCAGTGAGATAGGCCTTCAGTCGCACATCTTCCTGGCAGCAGTTTCAAGAATGATAGCGATATATCGACTCACGAGTCAGGGAGTCTACTCTGAAGGCAACAAGATAGATATTACTTATATATGAGTAATAGGAAAGTAAGTGCTGGCTGCTTGGTTTGTCTTGGAGCTATCAGAGTCTATAGGTGGATGTAATGGGACAAAGCTGATGTGCCACAGAGCCCATTACATTCTCATCAGCACGTATCTTCTCCTACACATTGTTCTCTTTTTTTATGATTCTGCTCTTCTCTTTGTTGTTGCCAAGAAACAGTATCAGATGAATGCTGGATCTTATCTTGTCACACTCCTAATTTCCTGTGGACCGGCTCTCCCCTGTGGCTGGTGTGTGTGTGTGTGTGTGTGTGTGTGTGTGTGCGCGCGCATGCTGCTCCCACTAAGACAACAGTGTACTCACACAGGGTAGATAGGTCTGTAATGACTGGGTAAACAAATGCAGAACATATGGAGCCCTCCATTGCCAGGAACACCACCGCTCAACAAATACATCTCACATTTCATATGCAGATCCAGGAGGACAAAGGATGTTTTTTGATGTTTGCATTCAAAAGGCCTCGGCAAAAATACAGGTTTCATAGAGGCATGACTACTCATGCACAGCGCTGAATGGTCCCATTTCTCTCATCAGTGTGGTGAACACAGCGGGTGTTTTGTTATTGTCAGAGATTTTGCAATGGGCAGGTGAGACCCATTTTACTCTATCTCACTGGAGCTGAATGGTGAATGCTATTTATACCCGGGCCTAAGGCAGATAACAAAGGCAATTTTAAATCTAGCCATAGATAGATGGATAGATAGCACAGGCTGTTTTCAGGGAATGCTGAGGCTGGAGTGAATGAAAAGTTCAGTGATAAAAGCAGAGTAATGATGTTCCAGTTGCGGTGCCTGCTAGATTAGCAGCAGGGAGCCCAAGACTGAATGAAATCCATCTAGAGCAGCCGGATATTCTCCCACTTTCCTGAGAAAATTGAAAAGAATTCAGAGAAAACTACAGCATTTTTCCCACAACTTCAGAAAAAAACTTAAAAGGTTTATCTGTCTCTCTGTCAGTCTTTCTCTCTCTGAATAAGAAGCACAATCTTTAACATAAATTTGCACTCTTCGTCCATAGCTATCACAAACTATACTTATTAAAATTTTGCCACTCTCCCCTTTAAGTTCTTATCCTTGTGCACCTCTGGATCCCTTCCAGTATATTTCCCCTGTGGAAACCTTGTCTTTACCACTTGCACATAATTTTCTGTGTACAACTTGCTGAACTTTTCCATCTGCGATTATCATCAATGCGTTTTTTAGATGGATATTTAAGGTAATCAGTCACTGAGTTGGTACACTGGAGTAGATGCACAAGTGCCTGGTGGAAAGCCAAATTAACACCGGTTACTATTTCAGGGTTGAAATATGGTGACTGAGCTGGCCACTTCACTGTAAACAGCATACCAGCTGAATGTTATTCTTAAGCTTAGTTTCATTGTTGGTAAGAATATTGGTTCCAATGAAGCAGCTTCTAAAGGATATTTCAAGAAACTAACTAGACCAAACTAGACTAAAAGCGTTCCTTGGTCAGTTCTCTTTTAATACTGTAAAAATCTACAACTTTACCATTATGGAAGCAATCCCAACCATAACATTTCTTTTTTCCAAGGACTGCATGTTATTCTGTTTGATCCATATTCCTCAGACTTTAATTTGTCTGGCCCTAACAGTTCTTTTTTTTTTTTTTCTCAT
>VUQJ01013683.1:18939-30959 GCA_015108635.1 Andinoacara biseriatus
ATCTGGTTAGACACCATGTTTCTAAGATTTGTGGGGCTGAGTACAATAACTTCAGGTTTATTTGAATTTAGAAGCAGGAAATTAGAGGTCATCCAGGCCTTTATGTCTTTAAGACATTTCTGCAGTTTAACTTAATTGATGTGTATCATCTGGCTTCATGACAGACAAAGCTGGGTATCATCTGCATAGCAGTGAAAATGTATGTTATCCATCCATTTGCTTCCACTTTTTCCTTTGGAGGGTCGCGGGGGGGGCTGGAGCCTATCCCAGCTGACATAGGGCGAGGGCGGGGTACACCCTGGACAGGTCGCCAGCCTGTCGCAGGGCCAACACAGAAACACAGACAACATTCACACTCACATTCATGCTCTCATTCATACCTATGGGCAATTTAGAGTAGCCAATTAACCTAACCCCAGTAAGTGCATGTCTTTGGACTGTGGGAGGAAACCGGAGTACCCGGAGGAAACCCACGCAGACACGGGGAGAACATGCAAACTCCACACAGTGAGAGAGAGGCCGGGCCTTCCAGATGGTATTCAAACTGTGAGGCAGCAGTGCTAACCACCGCGCCACCGTGCTGCCCAGTCCAATAATCAATCATCAATAATATGCCATTGCCATAAGGTTTGCTGTCTCCTAGCACAGTTTCAAGAGCATGGAGGAGATTCCCGAAGAGAGACAGTTACTCTAGGAGGGCTGGACAGTGTTTTAGAAAGTCCTTAACCCATCAGCGGACCAGTATCTGCTCTGATATGGAAAGAGTAACAGGGTGAGCAATGCTAGAGCCCTACAAAATGACCTCCAGCAAGCCACTGCAATCAGAAACAGATTTCATGAGGGTGGTCTGAGGGCCTAACTGCCTCTAGTGGGCCCTGTGCTCACCTCCTGGCACTATGGAGGCCAAGTGGCATTTGCCATAGAATACTAGAAGGTCCACCACTGGCATCCAGTGCTTTTCACAAATGAGAGCAGGTTCACCTTGAGCAAACGTGACAGATATGAAAGGGTCTGGAAAAGCTGTGGAGAACGTTATGCTGCCATTAACGTCATTCAGCATGACCGGTTTGGTGGTGGGTCAGTGATGGTTTGGGGAGGCATATCCATGGAAGGATGCAGAGACCTATACAGGCTAGCCAATGTAGCTACCTGACTGGCATTAGGTTGCATAGACCTCAGTTGGTTGAGCTGACCATGGATAATACACCTTAAGTATCTGTTTGGGTGAAGCAGCTGCGACTGTAAAGATCAATTCGGGAATGACAGTCTGTCGCAAAGATCACACGTGCATGTGGCAGCTGGTCTGTTGATGTTATTTTGGTCTTTTCTACAAGCCCACATGCCAACCTCTGTGCTGACTGCCAATATTAAGAGCGTTCATGTCTCTTTTGCAAACGCCATACTGTACCTCAGTTGTGGATGTCCAACATTCCGGTATTTCTATCGGGATGAAATTCTTTGATCCATTGTCAGACCCCACACTGGTGCAGTGGATCCTGGGTTCCTCCTGGTGTACAACAATGCCATTTCCTGGAGGATGAAGGAACTGATACCATTGACTGGCCTTCACACTTGCCTGACCTAAATCCAATAGAACATCTCTGGGACATTATGTTTCGGTCCATCTGACACCACTAGGTTGCACCTCAGACTATTCAGGAGTTCAGTGATTCCCTGGTCCAGGTCTGGGAAGAGATTGCCCACAACATCATCTGTCGTCTCATCAGGAGCATACTCCGATGTTGCCAGGCATGCATACAAGCACGTATGCTGGCACAAATGACTGTATGCCATTCTGAGTCGATGCAATGAACTTTCAGCAAAATGGTTAGCTTGCTTCAGCATTGTTTTCACTTTGATTTTCATGGTGTCTTTGAATTCAGCCCTTTTCATTTTCATTTCTAACAAACAATGTGGCATCGTTTTGTTCCTAACACATTTTGAGCATTGTTCATGTACCAGCATAGGCCATTTTGGCTGTCTGTCCTGTGATCTTGTTGAATGAGCACTTCTCTTGCTTTAGTGCAAAGGTCTTTAAGATTGTACGTAAATTTCTTTTAATTCTGTATTGTTTTAACAAACTGGACGAACACGGAAGACATTGTGAGGTTGTTTTACACAGCAAACAGCAGCAACAGAATATTGGAGAGAACAAATGAGAACTAAAAATTTATACCTCTGCATCATCTATATGAGCCCTTTTGTGTGGTGTCAGCAAGGTCACTCAAGTAGAGGATCTGAATAGTTATTACATAGTATATATTGTATATGGATACACAATTTCAAGAACATATGCCCATGCCTGTTCAAGCATTAGCCCTTAGCTAGAGTTCTTTGGGTTTTGGCTATTGACATTTTATGTCTTAAAAACCATTTATATGCAAAGTATCTTCAACTGAAGTGGCCCAAAGTATCATATAAACACTTAACTCTTGTTTTTGTCTGCTTGATTATGAAGGGCTTCAATAACCCCTTGGTGTCTGATTGGACCATTTAAATTGCAGATTAGACCAAAGAGAGCTCCAAGAAGTAAAAGAGCAGTGATATATTTTTTTTATCAGCTACATTTTTTTATCACCTTCGTCAGTGTGGCAGTCCAGTTCATTGGTTTGTAATTGCTCTTTGAGCAATCAGATGTCAGGCCTGGCCTTGTGCTAAAGCTCTTGCCAGATTAAAATCTGTTACAGCACGCAATGCAACAATTCAATTAGTCAAGCCCTATTGCCATGCAAGCCAGTGAACTGTACATGAAAGCAGACCAGCAGAGCACTGGGTAATAGTGATTAAATATCAACACTCAATTACTGATCTATATTTTAATTTTCCTTTCTCCTTCTGCCAGGTAAATGAAAAATGACATACCTCAAATGGAAATTTTGAAAAGAAAAGCTTTATCGTGTATGTAAATTTGCACAAGTGTTATTTATGTTTGTTTGTCTGTTCATGCTAATAGCTCTTTCAGTCAAAATGTAAATAACTTCTGGCTAATGTTCCAACCTCTGTGCCTTATAGTTCCCCTCCTTGCCGCATCAGTGCTGATATAATAATTACTGTGTCCTGTACATTTGGAAGCGGCTTTCATCCATAAAGGGTTATTAAAACATCGCAGAGCTTGTGTGGATTTAGCAAATAGCCAGTTTGAATTTATGCAGACATTATAAATTCTGCTCACACTCTTAATCCATGCTGGCATCTTTTACAGTATTTCACTGCGACTGTTGCCCTGCTTATGACCCCTATTGGCTTTTCTCCTTACAACTCCTATTTGTATCTGCACCCACATTATCACCACATATCTAATTATTGTATGCTTGTGAGAACCTATGGTGAATGTTTTGTAAAACTGTAGTGCAGTTTTTTCCAGATAAAATTCAGACATAGAGAGTTTGGCTCATAATCTACAGTAAGTGGAGAGGCAGCATATTTTATCCACTTAGTTGAGCTGTTTGTCATTTTAATCTCAGTATACCCTGTAATATAAATTTATTGGTTTGAGTGTAGTTTCAGAGGAGACTTCTGATAAATGAACACACTTTAATTAACTCAAATTAACTAAATGAGGTAACGAGGTACAGGCTGGGATGTGTAACTGCATGAAAGCAGTGCATGACAGTACCATGCTGTTCTGGCACTTCCTCTCTGAAATAAGCAAGGCCTTCATTACATGAAAACGGCTACGCATGCTGCACTAAACCTGCCTTTATCATTTAGCACTGTTGATGCCTTCACAGGTAAAGTATAATTCATTTACACCTCCCCCTGGTGGCATGCTTTTGTATGCTTAATTTATGATACTCTGATTATGTCTACAGAGCCTACGCGAGGATTTTTTTTCAACCAATGCAAAAATCCCAACTGCACATTGCTGGACATGGATGATGCTTTTAATCAGCTGACCACGGACTGCCAACACCCCACCATTGCTGATCCCTAATTTCTCCTTAATTCACGGCCACTGCTCTGCTGTCACAGGCCATGGTGGATACCAGGTGTAGCCAATGATTGATAATGATCAACAAGTCACATGTGGCATCTCTCATTAGCGCAAAGGACTGGGCAAATGAGACTGGGGAGGGAAATTATTTTGTACACCCTAAATAAAGTAGTGAACAAAATTCACCATAGATTACTAATTCCACCATAGGCTACCATTTACATGGATTTGAAGGACTTGGAGGAACATTTGAAGAAGAGGCAGAAGTAAACCACACTGACCAAGCTTCAAATGAGAATGGTTGTGGTAGGAACAGAACAAAACAAAATAAACTACACTAGAGTACTTTCATATTAGTGAATAATATATAAACCTCATTCCATCAGTAGTGTTTGCTAAGCTAGTGAGTGTGTTCAGGGTTTGCTAAAGCTAGCCCATGAAAAATATAATCCAATCTCCATCCATCCTAATTGCACCACTGGAAAGAGATGATTTTGGAAGAATTCTTGCAAATCTTGCTGCTACCAGTTGTTTTTTATGTATGCACAGTTTCACTGTCAGTTGTCAAAACACTTTGAGTATAATATTACCAAAGAAAATGTCATTGCCTTTGATCCAGACAATGCAGCCTACATGCTGAAAGCATATCAGGGAGCTTTGAAGTCCTTGCTTCCTTGCGTAACCTGCATGGCACACATCATGAATTTGAGAGTGTCTTCTGAAAACCCTTTACTGAACTTAATGCAATCACAGGTTCCTGTCTCAATCTGGCTGCAACAATGCCACCCAGTCCCTGTGCCACTTATTGCAACTCCTGATGTTTTGCAGCCAAATATCTCTCAAGACACTCCTCTTTCTACAGGGAGTCTTTTCAGGCAAAAGTGAGGGTATGCATAAAAATAAACCATAAATAGACTAATGCATCAAAACATTAATTGTATTACAGATAATTAATATGGGGGAAACATATAAATTATTTCATGTATGACTTGTAATGTTTCTTTCAGTGTCAATCTCAATATTCACATTTCAGAGTTCCAACAAAAAGAAAAAAAAAAAAGGCAGGTCTAGTTGAGCACTGTTGCAGAGAAATGCCAGGTGATGATGCAAATGCTAGATGGTTTCTAAAGCAGATGTCCTGTAACAACAAAGGCCTTTGATTATCTTGAAGAACTTGGCAGTAAACAGGGAGCTGTGTGATCTTTGTGCTGAGGACTTTTCTCAGTTTCTGTTGCTTGATGAGCAGGAATCTAAAATCATCAGCCAGGCTGAAGAAGCATTCAGTGCTGTCATTGAAAAAAAGCTCACCAAATACATGACAAATGTATGTGTTTGTTTCTGGCACTAGATTTTTCAGGATGATCACTATAAAGAGCCGATAGGAGCTGATTTCCACAAATTTTGATTGTTTCCTTTAATTAAATGAAGAAACAGTCACTACAAAAAAAAGAACATTAGTATCTATTAAGGTTTTTTAGACTAGACTTTTTTTAGACTTTTTTTCATCTTTGTGTTTTCTACTAGGCCTATATGAAGACTTTAGATTGGGCTTCCTGAAAGGAGACAAACTCAGACACAATTCAGCGCAAATTTTTAGAACACACCACAAATCATTTTGGTTGCAAAGAATCACTAAATCCTGGAGGGACTGCACAGATGACTTTTTCCCATTGCAGCCAGCTTGACAGGTCTTTGAACTGAGTCTTTCAGATAGCCTGTCATCACCTGCTGAAGTCCACATGGTGACATCTGCTAATCATCTGTCCAGTGCCTGTTCACACATCTGCCTGTCCATTCGAGGGATTTTGTCTCTTGGTGCCTCCTGCCTGGCTCCGATTCATTCTCACCTTCTATCTGTATCTATGTCTTTCCACACACTCCCACCTATTTCAATTTCAATCTCAACATCACTTTTCATCTCTGCTACACGTTCGCCATATTTCTGCACGAGTGTTTCGATGCAGCGTCTTATTACTCACCTCTGTTGCTCTGTCTTCTCTCTCCCCGTCTGTGACAGGCCGATCATTCAGTCTGATTCAATGTTTCTGTGATCAAGACTGTGTGACTGCATAGGCTTACAACCAAGCATAATTCTGGTTCATTATAAATTGGATCTTAGGTTTACAGTTCCTGCCATCGTTTGTATTGGTCTGTATTATGTGGTAGTCATCATATTGATTACTTGAAATCCAGGAGGAAGAAATATGATAATCAAACCGTTTTTTGTTATCAGTCAAAAGTATCTAGGTTATAGAAACTTTTTAAACTAATTTGCAACTTTAATAATGCATCATTACAGAGGACATGTGATTATTATTCTGTTTAGAAAAGATCCCTTTGTTTGCTGAGGTCTAAAGCAGGTCATACTCAGTGGGGCCTCTTCTGGTACATAATGATCCACCCCTGCAGCTCACTCTGGAACCTCCACACAACCATCTCCTATTTGCATCTCCTGAGGCGCCAAGGGCTGTCAATGCCTCTGTTATCTTATTTGGGAATACAGGACAGGACTTTGCTGTTCATTTTAAGACTGAAAGCAAAAGAGTAAAGAAATGGTAAGATGAATATGAACAGTCCTTGCTGAAGAACAGCTTTCAGAACTGCTTGACAAGACCTCTGACCAGTACGCATGTTCTTGTCTGTTCTCGTTGATAATGAGCTGCAATAATGATTCCTTCACGAGACGTCTGATTCAGCTAATGTTTTTCCTGCACTTTGTGGACAGTTCACTGATGATGCGTTAACCATAACAATTTTTTTATTTTACAGTGTGAAGATAGGTTGATCCAAGCCATCTCCAGGGATGTTGTAATTATTGGCGGTGACACATATATTGTGTCACTACATAAAATGTATTAAGTGTCCAACCTAGCTGAGTCACTGTGCAGGTATGTTTCTATAATGTTTGATGCGTAACTGCATGTACAGTAAGAGCTAGTGGATGATACTATGAAAGCCTGGCAATGAACTGCTATGTACACTTTACACTGGTGAGACTTAGGGAAGTGGTTGGAAAACATTGCGCTCTAAGATCTTTGCCCAAATAGTTGTGCTACAAGCTCCATATGGCACTGTAGCAGAACAGAATGGGCATTATTATATATTTAAATTTTGTGTGTGTGTGTGTGTGTGTGTGTGTGTGTGTGTGTGTGTGTGTGTGTGTGTGTGTGTGTGTTTGTGAGGCCAGGCAGAAACCAAACATTTCACAGAAAAACACACTTTAGTGTCTGGCAACACATGGTTCATATTTTCCATGAATTTTTGAGAAGATGAGTTGGGTGCAGTACAGATCATTCTTTCCTCATGGTCAAGGACACTGTGGCTTTTCGTTTTCATATCTCTAATCTTCATTGTGCCATTTCCTCTTGCCTTTATTTATCAGCGGGACCTCTTCCATTCTGCCCACCAACACAGCCGGTGATAAATTGCACTGCCCACAGTGGATTATTCTGCATGAATAACTGCTGCTGTACACAAATATGAGATGCAAGAGTTTGTGCTAGAGGATAATATCTGCCATCGTGGTACCTACAGCTTTATATTGGAGGATGAGAATACATCTTGATGTTGTGGTTGGAAGTATGGTAACTATAGTTTTTACAGCAATGATATCTGTTCCTTTAATATCTGTGGGTAATGCTGAAAATAAGTTAGCAGGACTGATTTATGACAATAAAGACAATTTTACGTATTTTTTACATATTCATGTGTCTCTCCTGCTTATTTTCTCATAATTTTCCCTTCCAGTTCCCGTCTGTGTGTATGTGTTTTTCTAACTAGATTCTCATCTCTCATTACCATTGGTTGACAGTTTGTTTTATTCATCATGTTCCTGATAAGTAACAGTAACTTCTAGGGAGAGTCTTTTCCATCATTAGCTTCACCTGTGGCTCCAGTTGAATCGGGTTCTGGGAGGGTCACTATCTGCTGCTACTGGCTGAGGCATAGGGAAAGAGAAGATAGAGAGGTTGGTGACATCAGTAGCTGCAAAGCAGGAATATGCAGCTCCGGAGCCACAGATACAGAGTGAGCGGACAAAGTGCAGACTAAAGGAGCATAAATATACAAAGTTAGTGACATGCAGTAGTGGTATATGAATCCACAGGAGATTGAGGAGATGATGATACACAGACCATCATGGGAGGTCCCCCTGCAGTCTGGTTCAATAGCAGCATAATAGAAAAGTCATGTTGTACTTTTCAAAACTCTAGGAGGCATATGAAAGCCTGCACACTTAGAGCAAAGTGCTCTGCTGTGCCCTGAGTTGTCTAATACTGTGAGGCCATCAAGACATTATGGGGGCTTGACCATTGAGGATTTTGTTACAAGGATTTACAGCTTAATAATTAAAAAAAAAAAAAAAAGCTTAATTCTGGATCTTGTGGGGAGCCAACAAATGATTTGCTGCATCACAGGAACGTCTGTGATCTAGTCAGTTGTCAGATATTTTATTAGAAAGCCCACAAGAAAGTTTAATTTTTTTTTTCAGTATTTGATTCTCATACATTTCTTTGCAAAAATTACAGCTTTGTTTTAATGAACTAATTTATTTGACCCCTTTAAGAGGGGACGATACTCCCATGTTGTCTAGTTGGGATTTGTGAAGTTTACATATTTTACATCATCAAAATATATTTTAAAAATATCTTTTGTTTGCTTAATTCCTCTAAGGAGATCTCAATAGCTGCCTACTAAGCAAGTGTGTCATTTGTTGGTGTAATTTATTAAAATCTGTGCCTGTCCTGCTTGTTTTCTCACAATTTTTTTCGCTCTGTGTGTGTGTGTGTGTGTCTTTTAAACTAGATTGCAATCTCTCATTACCATTGGTTGATGGTTTATGTTTTATTCATCACGTTCCTGATAAGTAGCAGTGCCACCCAAGTCCTCAACTAATCATTTTCTTGTGGGAAGAGTCTTTTCCATCATTAGCTTCACCTGTGGCTCTTCTCAGCTACAGCTGCTAATATAGAAGTGATGAGGTTAGTTACACAACAGCCCTGGCTGTATCTGTAACTGCAGGTTGAAGGATGAGCCCTAATCACCAAATCACGTCTGTCATCCTCTCTCTGGTCTTGCTGGAGGCGAGGAAGCATCGGGAGTCCCTAATTGCCAATCAGGCATAACTAGAGTGCACTGGTGTGGTTTTGTAGAATGCAAGACTGGAGAGAAGCTACAAAGCAGACTGCATCCTGATTCACAAGTGCAGGAATGCAGAGGTAGCTGAGGAGAATGAAGTCTCAGAGAGGTGTTTTTTTTCTGTGCTTGGGTCCCTTTGAAGAACACTGCTGACCGAGCTCCTTAGCAGTTAAGTTTCCTCTCCTTTAGCCATCACATTACATTTGATGCTTTATTTAGTTATTTATTTTTAAGTGCAGCAGACTGGACTACTATAAGTACGATGAAATCTACACAAACATAATATTATCTCTGTATATGTGTGTATGTGTGTGTTGCATCATTAAATAGAGTTATAGTGACAACTTTAAGGAGAAGAGAGAAGCTTTGTGTGTATGTAACACTCGGCCCCCTCCTCAAAAAATATATATATATTTCTGATTTTTAAAATTTATTGCTAAGAATCTGGGAACATAGCAGCATTTTTACATGAAACCTGCTACTTCTGAGGAGGAGCTGAAGCCCATCCCAGCTGTCATAGGGCGAGTCGGCAGGTACACCCTGTACAGGTCCCCAGCCTGTCACAGGGCCAACACAGAGACACAATCATTCACACTCACACCTATGGGCAATTTAGAATCACCAGTTAACCTAACCTCGGTAAGTGCATGTCTTTGGACTGTGGGGGGGAAACCAGAGTACCTGGAGAAAACCTACGCAGACACAGGGAGAACATGCAAACTCCATATAGCAAGGCCCGGGCCAAGGTGGATTCAAACTCAGACCTTCCAGCTGTGAGGCAACAGTGCTAACCACCACAAGACCGTGCTGTTTATATTAATATATATTAGTATGTCTTTATTTCACATGTATACTACTGGATTATTATTTATCGATAGTTAAATGGCATTCAATAATTAAGCGCAGTGTAATGTCCATTTTTAAAGAATGCGATTATGTTTATTATCAAATATCAAAATATCCTAATGGTGGTTGGCCAATCAGTTTGGAGTTCAGAAGATCGGACAAGTTGTTTACAAATTGATGCTTGATCCGTATTTTGTAAAGCAAATAAATCAAACAATATCTGCAGCATTGGCTGCACATCCAGAGCTCAACAATTAGGTTGGAGAGAAAAATATGTAATTATCAAAAAAAATGCAAAATCAATAAAATCAAGGATTATGTTGGGGAAAATAATTTTTCTCTACAGGATAAAGCTGTTATTCATATATATCTATACTTTACTGTATTACTACTAAACCCAATGAAAAGACCAAATCTAGCAAAGTGTAATTTCATGTTTAACCCTTGGATGCATGAACGACCAACACCTACACTCTCCCATGAGTGGGGTCAAAAATGACCCCAATTAGAATCAATGCGTTTTTGCAACGAAATTGAAAAAAATGTCTTTAATTTTGGTTGAAGGTGATTATATTTATTATATTTGGTTCAACAAAAGACTGATTTTACATTTAACATGCTTATTTATAACTTTTTATATCTTCTTTACAAGAAATAACTGTTTAATTGATTTGATTTGGTTTGATTTAATTACTGTTAGTATGTCCATCTGTCTGGAGGACAAAAAAGAGAATGAACATACATAAGACCAGAACACTGTCCACACAAACATCTTTGCTCTATTCACTGTGTGCAGGTGTCACAAACTATTTGCTTTTGGCTGTGACCATTGCACACTGGGGTACTGTATTTCCAACACCAAGTGGTGGCTTTGTGATCTTTGTTTCTTGGACACATCTGGCACCTCTTTCTCTTCTTTTGGCCCTCTGTACCTCTCTCCTGTTGCTGGTTTGCAGCTTTTGTCATTCCACACCTTCCCATTGCTTCAGTGATGTAGATTGGTAGGTTCGGGATACCTTCCGGTCGACTTTTCATGTGAGGAGGCGCAAGCTCCTTTGAGAGCGCTGTGATACCTCTGGAAAATTCAGGGTACTGAGCCCTGAAAAATGAGTAGGCATTTAGAGTGGCTATAACAATCATGTTGTGCCACAGCACCATGTGGTACTTGCAGGTGTACCTGCCAACCATATGGTCAGCGGTATCTACACCATTCTCAGCATTGTGCTGAGAAGCAGAACAGCGTTTCACTTTTTTCTGTCATAGCTGATCATGGTCATGCTGCCACTGAACCTAAATTCAGTGCTGTAGACCTCCCTCGACTTGGAAGCCTTCATCCCTGGAGGTTTGTGTCTGGTTTGTTCTGTTGCAACGTTCCCACAATAGTCAAATCGTTCTCTAGGAGATGCAAGAAGCACACTGATGAAGAAGTAGTCAGTGGTGATGTTGTGATCTGTGTGTCTGAATCCACTGCACAACTGACAGACAGTGTTTTTCCCTAGATTCTTCTGGACTTCTTCCCCTGGTTGTCTCCCTGTGTACACTATTCTATCAATTGCAAAAGGGGTGCGTGCATCACAAACCCAGAATATCTTCATGCCGTACTTGGCAGGCTTGCTTGGCATATACTGCAAAAACTTGGTCCTTCCTTGAAATGGTACAAGTTGTTCGTAAATTGTGACACAATCATTGGGGATGAATTTCTGCCTGCAGTTGACCTGGAACAGGTCCCATATGTAGTACAGGGATTGGTGATAAATGTAGATAATACTTACATGTATGCTTCTGTGTAAAACTGACCTCCTGGTGGTGAGACTGCAGGCATCAGATGTGTAAGTGGGACACAAAATGTATCCTGACAATTACAGTTGGTAAGAATCAAAGGTTCCCAAAGCAAACCCTTGAGATTCTGTAGGAAATGCTTGGGGTCATTTTTGACCCCACTTATGGAAAACTGGGGTAGTGACACAAAAACTGCAATTTCTTAAAATGCATAAAACATTTTTTAAAAATTCAAATGGCCTCAAGTCACAAACATGTTTTATGAGGAATACCTGAAATATGGAAGTGTAAAAACTTTTAATTTCAGAGATATTTAAGAATAACA
>VUQJ01013685.1:25445-36872 GCA_015108635.1 Andinoacara biseriatus
TTAAAAAAAATTTTATATTTTTTTTTTTTTTTTTTTTCAGTGTAATGTTTTAAGGAGTTTTTAAAAGAAAAATATCGCTTTCCAATAACAATATTTTCTCAAATTTGTTCATTCTCTATTCTCTCTTCTCAGCTATATGTGCCCTGTGCTGTTAGAGAGTTCATGGTGTTAACTGTATTAAACAGGGGATTAATGCCCGGGGCTCTGGATCTCTGGTAATAGCAGACGGAAATACTGATCAAAGGACTCTAACTGTGCCGTGGGTGTTCGGACTGCCTCTGTCTGCTTCTCTGCATTACAAGAAGATTGGGCTTGGAGGATACACTATATAAGCAGACAGTGCTGGGGCTTTCTGTAGATTTACTCATGCCTGGACAGGTGAAGGTTCCATCAAGTATAATTAGGGCACAACTACCAGTTCAGTGGTAAAGTATAAAAAATATGGCACAAGATAAAATATACTTTTTCTAAAGTTGGGAAATAGGTGGAACAGTTTAGCTCCAGGTGGGTACAGCTGTGTGTGTGTGTGTGTGTGTGTGTGTGTGTGTGTGTGTGTGTGTGTGTGTGTGCGTGTCCACAGATGTGCGTTTGTCTTCTACGTTTGTGTGTTCCATTCATGCTGCATCCCAGAAGACATGAAGCACACTTCCTCCAGGTTCCTTACCTTTGTGGTGACAGGGCCAGCAGTGAGAGCTGCTCAGCAGCAGGCTCCTCTCATTAGATGCATAAGCAGCAATATTACAGCCCCTACTGTGAAAGCATTGGAAGTACATGTTTATAAGCTTTCATTTTTTGCTAAGTGGTTAGATATATTGAAAGTACTTAACATGTACAATGTTCTCCGGTAGTTTTCCACTGTCTGCACGGAAGAGCCCTACACACCTCTTAGCTAACAACCTTTGTTTCTTTTGGTTCATTTGTGCTTAATATTGACCCAGAAAGGCGTAATGAGCTCTAGGTGTATACCTTATGATACATATGTGCTTTACATTCTTATGAGTCATCAGGGAGTTATACTATGGCTATACATAGCAGCTGTAAATTAATGTTACCCTTATCTCTGCTTCTTGCATGTTTGTGATCTCACAAATCTTTAACACAATGAGGTAGAAGTACAATAGTAATATTATCCCCACTACTGCAGCTTTTACATTTCAGAAACATTTAAAAAATGAGCATGCATTCTTTTTTTTTTCTGTTAGTAGTCTTTTGTGGCTATTTCCAATTTGTAAAGCATTTAAATGCCACTTTAAAAGTCAAAGAAGTCAAAGCCAACATTTCTGCCTGAATTTACAAGTTTTCCCAGGCTCGGAGGGGTTAGGGCGGGTGAAAGGCATCAGAGCAACAGAAGCAGAGAAACCTGCACTGAGTGTGAAATAAAGACTGAGTATGATGAAGCTGGTAAATGGCTGTGAAAGTAGGCTCCCTGCCGGTTCTGCGGAGCGGCGAGATGAAGCCAAGCCCAGTTCTGGCTAATAAGTGTGAGCAAGTGCAGCCAAGAGGCCTCAGCCAGTGGCCACATAACACCTATTATCAGCCTTTCTATAAGACATCCTTGTGTTTTCATTTACAGGATATTGTTTAAGCTGTGGGAAGATTCTTCAGTGTGAGGATGTTGGCACGTCTCTGCTTGTGTCTGTCAATGCCGACAGTCTTTAATAGTTTTGTGGGGGTCAGCCTCCTGCTATGTGTGGATAGTTGGAGGAAGAATGGCCTGGATACATGAGCACAGTCTCGCTCTGCTGACACCCTGCAGAAGGAGGCTGGGAGAAAGGAATATTTCTGTTACTGCTATTTTGTGCCCTGTAATTGTCTGTAAGGTCTGTAAAATGGGATAGTAGAGCAAAGAGCTGCACTGCAATGGCAAGGGACAGAGGTTCAGAAAGTACACAGGGGACTGATAAAGGAGATGTGTGCTGAGCCGAGGAGCCAGAAAAATGTGGATGTTTGTTGTGTATTGTGAGTGTGAAGGTGCGTTCCAGCAGTAGTTCACACTACAGCCAAATGTCTTTTTTTTTTTTTCATTTAAACAGATTCAGTCATGGGTGGAAGGACCCTGCTGGTGGTATCCGTGGTGGTGGGCTTGGCCCTGACCCCAGTGGATATAATAGTGCAGTGGAAAATGTCCTGTCAGTTGATGGAGGAGCTGCCTGTAGCAGCAGGAAGGAGTGTGGCGACAGGGGCCATGTGTGTTAACCTCTTTCCTTGTCACTTTTTCTGTCTTTCTCCCCACCCCCCCTCTCTACTTTCATCTCCACCTTTTTCCCTTTCCCTTTCCATCCTTGTTCCTCTAGACTCCACTCCCACTACCTACAGACCTCCATGACAAATTACTTCTGGCGGTTGATTTGTTGGTTGTCAAAAGTGCTCCTTGTGCTGCCGTGAAGGTGGGGTGAGCGGGAGAAGAAGGTGCTTCTCCCCTCCCCCTATTTCTGCCTGTCGTCATCACCTGCTCCCTGCCTCCCCATCCTCTCGCATGTGCTCTCGCTACAACTCAGTTTAGAGATGTCTCAGTGGATATTCACATTCTGTCTCATAAGATCTCATTAGATTCGATGTTGTCCGTATTTAATCAGTTCACACATTGGGTTTCCAAGCCTCTTTTGACAAGTCTGTTTTGATATGTTCTTGCTTGTGTCAAAAGAGAGGCTTTAGGAGAGTCTTTTGTTATTTATGGAGGAGGAACTAAAGGAGGAGCAGACGAGGAAAATGTGAGTGAGAGATAAAGACTTCATGACAGAACTATAAATGTCATTGTTTGTGATAGGCTGCCTGCTATAGTAAGTAGTAACACTTCTTCACAAAGAAATCTGTGTTTTACTGGATGATCTCATAAAGTAATAAAATAAGCAGCTTAGGGTGCTAATGTACTATAATATACTTCATTTTCATTCAAATTCCAGCAAAGATGTGAATATGATGACGCTTAAGCAACTAAATCTTTGCAAAACAGCACGCATAGGGCCGGATGATATGGATAAAGTATAAGGTAAAGTATTATTATCAACCTGAAACTAACCAAATGGGAATTGTGTTTTTCCCCTTTGCTTTAAATACCTGACAAATAAAGGTGTTTAATCACATTGATTCAAAAATCCTGCAAATCCAATACTGCCAGAAAGTGGTGCTGCTCATCGATTTGCAGCATAGCCAGCAAAGGCCCGATGCAGGGAGATATATTAAAGGGATAAGCTACCTCAGTATAATAAATACGACAAATTTTCTGATGGTTGACAAATCTCTTGTTTGTGCACCCTGTTGTATAGTATGTGTTGGTAAAGCGAACATGTGCAGATGTGCAGGAAACTAGGCTCTGAATAGCTTCCCCTCGAGTCCTTGACCTTGAGATTTTGTCCTGTGAAGTGGATGAAGACTGAGCTGATGCCTGAAGACACGGATTTGTCTTCACGTTCATCGAGGAACAACTGTTGTTTCACATCGGCGTGTTGGTTTCTTCTCACATTAGGCAGACGGCCGTTTTTGCCCTGTAATCTAACATATATGATATTGGGTTGACGGTGTTGTGTGCAGAGTGTGTCGGCGATGTTTGTAGCAGCGCCTGTTTAAGCTCAATCTGTGGTGATTTTATTTTGTGAGGTTTTTGCTGTTTTTTAAAAAGGAACTCGTGTCCTTTCAGTCCCTCGTACTGCTTTATTCACTAACAGTTTCGCTTTTGGAAAAGTAATAGAATATGTTTTCCTTTCAGTCCCAGCTATACAGATGCTAGATTGCTTTGTGTATCGCCATCAAAACACAGAGGCGAGCATTGCAATCCACTTGTGTTCAAAAGTCTAAAACCATCTTGTCTCTCGCTCTCTTTTTTAAAAAAAAAAAGAGGGGTTAAGCTTTTATCCTATAAATATGGCATGAAAATCCCACTGTCAACGACACATTCATTCTAAGGCCTGTATTAACATAAAAATGAGGGCTTGTTATACAGTGAGATTTCAATAAAAAGAACACAAAATGCATTTAATGAAATTCAGATGCTGGGCCCTAGCTCCCTGAATCTCATTAAATGAGCTTTGTGCTGTTTTTCCATCTTCTCTTTGTAGAAGAGGTCCTTGAGTGCCCTTAATAATGTGGCAGATTTCATCATATTCCTGATTTAAAGAGGACAATGTCTGTCTTGTTCACTTGTTCTTTTCCATGCCCAAGCCAATCTCCACAGATGTGCTTGCATAGTTTCTGGATCTGGCTCATGATAATATTCCATCTTGAGGTGCATTTTCTTTTAGTTACTGATGTTTTGTGAAGGGTCTCTACTAACTCGTCCTCTTCTCTCCCCCTCCCTCTTCTGTTTCTCTCTACATAGGATTTGGTTTCATAACATTTGACAGTGAAGACATCGTAGAGAAAGTCTGTGAAATTCATTTTCATGAAATCAATAACAAAATGGTAAGTCCACGCATTTTTTTTTCAATTCCAGGTGGACGTCGAAGGATTAATATTTGATTTCTTCTTTCCCTAGTATTAATAGCACAGCTGGTGTGTGTGTGTGTGTGTGTGTGTGTGTGTTCATGTTCATATGCACAGGCTAGCACGCACACACACACACACACACACATGCAGACACTCTGTGGGTCTCTGGGTCTCAGGGATGTGAAAGCAGTGGTGTGTACTGCCCACAAACCGTGAAATTGTGTGGCTGAGTTCTGCCTGTCAGGCTGAGGGACGGGAGAGTGGAGCCTGTCCCTCTCTTTCTGAATCCCCTACCACACACACACACACACACACACACGGGCGCGTGCACACAGGTAGAGATGTCCAGGGATCCAACAGGGAAGCTACTGGCAGAAGCCGAGTTCATTAGTCGGGGATTAACACCTTCCATAGAGTGCCAATGATGCTTGTTTTATTTACACCAGTAATATGGTCAAAGCTCAGAGCTGCTCGGAGTTCAGCAGCAGTTTTCTAAGTCATCGTGTAACTTATGATAATTGACAGGAAGCATTCTCAGTGTAGTAAGTGTGACATTAGGTCCTCCTTCACGCAGCTCCACCCTGCAGTCCTCTTAAGAAATCCTGCATCATTTAAGTGGTTTTGTGAATTGTAATTGACTGGGGGGAATACTCGCCTTACTGCCGTTCAGCGGCGCTCCTTCTCTTCGGCGTGTGTCTTCACTCGCTCTCGCAGTTCTATCCGACTGACTGACTGGGTATTTGACTGACAGGGCCAGTGTAGTAGAACCGTGTTCACCAGGGACCACTCCAGGTCACACATGACCCCCAGTATACGTCCCTGTGTGTCTCAGCACTGCATCGCAGCCGGTGCTCAAGACTGAAACACAAAAAGCCAGAGTGTGACTGAAATAATGGTGTACACATAGAAGATAGCGTGTCACAATCAAATGTTGCAGATCCTTTGATTTGTAGACCGAGCACCACGTTTACACACACACACACACACATCGTGAGTCAGTATGAAGTCTAACATCTCACAGTTGTAGATTTTCTAAACCTGTTCCCCCAAATTTTTAAAGTTACAAAAATAGTAGACATGACTTTTGTTTGTTACCAAATCTGATGCCAGATCTCTGGAGAATGTCATGGTTGGCATATTTTGAGCCCCTCTCCATCTTTTTACCTTTTACCTCGGAGGAAAATGTGCCTGATTTAAGTCAGACTCACAGCTTGTTTGTTGCAACTTGTAATTGGATAATAATTGGATCTCGAATTGTTTCCAATTAAGAGACTGAATCTCCTTAATTAAAAAAGATCATTTATTTTGTAGTCAAAAAATACAATATTATGTATCAATATATTATTAAATTTGCTGCACATGAATTAAGGTGTCTAAATGAAGTTTAAAAGAACTCCAGTGTATTATTCAAATTTTAAAAAGCACAAAATAATCCAGTCTTTCAAATAAAGTTTAAAGCAGTTAAATCATATGCTTGTAATTTTGCATAACTTGCAAATTACAAGGACTCATCGAGAACAACAGCTGGACAGGGCTTACATTTACAACAATGGATTTTTCCTGTGTGTGGCAAACACGCTGTGCACTACAGAGCAAACGCCTGCCATGAGATATTATTAGAAACATAAAATCTCCTGATACACCTCTGTCTAACAGGCTTTATGTGAGAAAATGAGCACATGGTATATACTTGGTCAGCAATGAGGTGTATATGCAGTCCGTCCACTGTAGCTAGCCCAGCTGCTCAAAACATCTGCTCAAGTGGATTCAGACTCACAAATAGTGTTACTGTCATGCCAACTTTGATAGCCCAGGGAATGTCTGGCATTTGCATTCCATCAGCAAATACACTTTCTATCTAGAGAAATGGGATCACACATAGAATAGTTTTTCAGGATTATTGGAAGCATATGCTGTTAATAAGTATGATGTAAAATATTTAAAATCTCCTCATGAAAAGCACATGTGTGCTTTCCTGGGGTGCATGATCCCAAACCTTTGCCCTGAAGGCGTGATATAAGAAAAATATACTCTGTGCGTCTAAGTTGCGTTATATCTTCTCATTATACACTGCATTAGAAATTATTACTAGAAAGAGGACATTTTTAGAAAGCATATTAGAGAGCGATGGATGCAAAATCATGAGCTATTTTTGTTTTCTTATCCTCTCTCTTGAAAGCTGCCAATAACATCAAAGCTGTCTGTGATGCAACAGTCATTGTATACAGATGACTCGCTGTTATGTCACAGGTAATAACAGTCACTAATATAATTTATTACACCTTTGCTATTAAAAGTGCAGGATATGAATTTGCTACTGCATGAAGAGTTTGCGTGGTCAAAAGTGCGTGTGACACACTGTTGTGCATTGTGACATGTTGTCCCTTATAGGGTGAGTGCAGAAAAGGTTTCAACAGCCACATACCTGCAAAAGCTGTATTCCTAGTCTGGTTACAGCACCTGTGAGACCCAGAAACCCCAACAGACAAGATGAGATTTTGTTGTTGTTGTTGTTGCTTGGGGTGGACAGCAAAAGGGCGAGGTTTATAAGGCTTTTGTCACCTTTGCAACAGCCCCTCTTGGCAACACCTACTGCACATCACGTTTTTTTTGAGACAGGAAATAAATCTTCGACAAAGTGCTGACATCTAGGAACATTGTCAGAAGAGAAAAGAATCTGGAGCATTTTTCTAATACACAAAATGGTTTTTACCTTAGTTGCTCATAGGAGGAAACTGGTTATCCAGTTTCTGAAGCACCAGCACATAAAATAAAAAATGCCTCCTGTCTTCATCCTTATGAAGTACTATACAGAAATAGACCTCATCCATCCTCCCCATGAGTGTTATCTAAGATGGTTCTTGAATAATTGATGCAGACAGAAATTCCACCCCACTTGGGAGGGTTGTGGATGTACAGGGCAGCCCACCTTCTCCTTGCACGTCCTCTCAAGAGCTCCGGCGGTGCGCTGGGGTCAGTGTCCACTCAGATGTGAGTGACTGGACCTTTAAGTGACTTGCTCAATCACCCTGTGTTCATATGCCACTGAGGCCTCACTCTCAGGAGCGCTTCTTCTGTCACTGTGAATTCTGCCTCATATATATTTAAAAATAGGGTGCTGCTTAGCAAGAGTCTCATAACCTGTGACACCAGCTGCACTGACTTCTACATTGGCCTGCTTTAGCAAATGTAGGATGTGATAAAAGTATTGATCGTCCCCTCCGGGGCCCCACGTGACTGTGGAAACATGATTTAGTTACAGCGGCACCCACGCTTGTATTAAAACCAGTAAATATTTTGGTGTAAAAATCAATAAGCAGGAGATTACTTGGCAGTTTTCTGATACTTTTTTAACACTTTATCACACGCTCCACATATATGAATGTCTGTATCATATTGCGGTGAGACAGCACCTTATTACAAGTAAAAGCTGTGAGTTGTATTTTCAAAGACAGGAGTCCCCCCCCACCCCACCCCCAGTCACACACCACCGTGCTGTTATGCATGCACAGCTAATTTATAATAATACCTATCAAGTATTGGCTCTTATGAGTGAGCAGTGTGCCATTAAAATTGAGTCACATTGGTTTCAGTGAAGTGCTTTAATGTAATGTTCTTTAATGTGTTATTTTCAATATTCAGCGAATGAGTAGCGGATGATCACAACAGGAGGGAGGATTTTTCTGTTCGTTGTCAATTTCTCACTGTGTCTTCCTGACATGACCAGCCAATTACTGCACTGAGGAGAATAAGCTCTGACTCGCTAAGTCGCTAAGGAGAAGACTAATGTAAGTAGGCGTTTATACAGTAGCTCCTAATGTAGAGATACAGGTGTACGCTGCACATCGTATTGACTCAAGCATTATTTTGAAAGAAGAGTAGTATAATGTATAATTCAACGCATATATTTCTGTGGATACAACATATGTTTTACAACTGCACCATATGGCACATCGCTTTCACTGAAAGGATGGAAAGAATTGTTTTTCTCAAAAGTCGTCTTCATCTTTGATTCACAGTTTTACAGTTTAACATTCTGCAGTGATAAAATAATTCAGTGCTGCAACTTAAAAAGGCTTTTGGGATTCAAATCATTTGTAGGTTTCTGTGCTCGAATTACATTACATTTATTAATGTAATTCGAGTAGTTACAACCCACTGGATGCAGTGAGCTACTGTGGTTCAGGCTGTCCGCTGTGCCAGTTCTTTATTCACTTTCAGTGTTTGGACTCTTACATAGTAACATCTCTGATTGTGTTGTGTGACACATAAGAGTCGGTCCCAGATTCATAACTCATATCGACATGGACCACAAACAAAAGCCAGTTTCCTAAAGAATCATCTTCAGTGACAAGACGAGCAACAGATGGTTTTGCCCGCACAGCGTCCTGATCTCAACGTCACTGAGTCAGTCTGGGATTATATGGAAAAACAGATGCAGCTGAGGCCATCTAAATCAATAGAAGAACTGCAGCAAGTTCTCCAAGACTCTTGGAATAACCGAACTGCCAAGAGCCCTGAAAGAAATGTTGGTGAGTGTGAAGAGGAGCATTTGTGCTCTTTCAAAAGCAAAGGGTGGCCACGCCAAATGTTGATGTCCATTCAGGGCATTTCTGTTTACCGCATTGTTTGGTTATTTAAATGGTGAAGGGGAGCATTGTTTCAATTAGCATTAGCAGTGGAGAAAACATGGGATACTTTGGGAATATTTGAAAATGTGATTGTAATGAATATATGAACAAAATTATTTCCATTAGAATAAAGACGCTTACTGCAGGAGTTTGGATTCTCCAGAACCACAGGTTGGTTCTTAGAGGGGATGAATCAGGACTTGATCATGATTGGTTCATGAATTTATAAGAAATTATTATTCTGTTGCATGTGAAGTTCAATTTTTTATTTGAGCTTTATTTATTTATTAGGGCCGGGACTCGATTAAAAATTTGAATCGAGTTAATTACAGGGTCTGTAATTAATCGCAATTAATCGCAAACAAATTATCAACAAGTTTAACACTTTCAATTAAAAAATCCTTTTGCTATTTAAATTTTGAATGAATAGACGTATATGCTTAACAACAAACATGTTTATTATTTACTTTTTTGTTATTAAACCAACAGATTGCTATTATAGTTATTTAGAATTCAAGTATTTCAGGAACCCCTGATTGTTTAACTTATTTGAAAAATAAAAAAATAAATGTAAACAGCACACTAGACCATAATAATAACACCATTATATTTATTTTGGACATTAACCCCATGTCTTTGAACATGTGGAAGGAAACCCACACACACACGGGGAGAACATGCAAACTCCACACAGAGAGGCCTAGACAAGGTGGAATCGAACCCAGGCCTTTCAGATGTCATTCTAACTGTGAGGCAGCAGTGCTAACTATAGTGCTAACCACCGTGCCACTGTGCTGCGTGAGTTTCCTCCGGGTACTCTGGTTTTCTCCCACATTTGTAGCATCAACTACAATAGTCTTTTCGAAAGTCCTATCAGAACGTTTTTTAAAGCTAAAGTTGTCCCTCAGTGGACCAAGAGAAGCGGCTTCATCGCACATCGTCGTTGTTTACGGATGCGTTGCTGTCACTTGTGTGTCAGATTTACAGGCGTGCCAGAACACGCAAATACAAAAATGATTAATGATTAATTCCGTTAAAATTTTTAACGCGGTAAAATCTTTCACGGCTTTTCCAGGGTCTTCAGTTGGTCCAAAGAGCTGTATTTCTGGTGATTTTAATCCCAGCTAATATAGAGTCCTGGGTTATTTTCCAGGAATAGTGCACTTAGTTTAACAGCAATCTGCAGGGATTGCTAGAGTTTGAAGCCATGAGGTTTTAATGTGTGCATGGTGCTCTTGTAGATCTTATATTGCAGAAATAACCCCTGGACACACTTGGTTATTGCCATAGACTAAAAGTGTTATCAGTATTTTGAAAAAGATTTCTACAGAGGGAGACTTAAGACTTTGGGCTGTTGAAAATGTCTTGGAAAATATTTTTTAAAGGGTGGAAATCTTTAACAGTCTTTGAACATGAAGTGCCTAATAAGGGAGTAGGACCACCCTTTGGAGTAGTTTAAGTCCCTCATGGAGGGTTGCCTTACAAGTTCTTGACTGTAAGTAATTGGATGTTTACCGCTTACTGAAGAAGGAAAGCTTTGAGGGATGAAGGAGGTTGAAATCCACTTTGCACTCTGCTCTCCAGGATGTCCCATAAAAGCTCAGTGATGTTCACATCTGCTGAGCGAGGAAGTGATGGAAGCCATTTGACTTCAACCTGATGATCATGGTCTCACTGCTGAATGTCTCTCAGTGTCTACAGAGACAATATCATCTCGCAATATAGGAGCATGACAAGAAAGCAGTGTCGGCATCACAGGGTGCACCTGTCCTTAAAATGACCTCATATCCCTTAGCTTTTATATAACCAGACAGAGAGATAGCATCAGACGTAATGACTCATGTGAGATTGCTCGCCATTGAAGGAATTGTTTTGCTTTATCCAAAACTTCTTACCGTTATCATACATCTGTCTACCGATACTCAGACGTCCAATTTTCTTACTGAGCATGCATACAAGCAGTTCAGTACTGAAGATCTGTTGTAAATTTATACTTTCTATGATACATTACTTACAGATTGTGTTTGTTTGGTTTTCTGGCTTAACAAAGGTTTTAAATGAAACCAATACTCCAGCTAAAGTCTTTGAAATGTTAGTAGTTGGACCCATACTAGAGAAAATGGCTTTCAAAATACACGGTTGCAACCTCTTCTTGGAAAAAAAAAAAAGAGAAAAGTATCAAATTGTGTGTGTAATTGTCTCAAAAGCAAAAGTCCATTATCTGCTGTCCATCAAAAGGCCCATTAAAGTCTATAAACACTCATATTACAGATTTAGAAAATCTCTGCAGATTCTCTCTCTATTCCCAGGATACATATAAACTGTCCCCCTTTTTTTGTTTTGTTTTTTTTTTTTGTTTTTTTGTTGAAAATGC
>VUQJ01013696.1:20747-31880 GCA_015108635.1 Andinoacara biseriatus
TGGACATTGCAGAATCCTGCTGCGCTGGAAAGAGGTGGAGCTGATGGGTGCTTTTGTTGAATCTCCCTGTTGCGTGCCAAGATTAAAACACACACACACACACACACACACACACACAAGTTATCCAGTTCCCATCAGCTGCTATGCAAGGTCTTGTCAGTGCCTCTAAGAAAATGGCCCTGAAGACCCCAAAATAGGAGCTGACTGTTCCCAGACTTCAGCCATCTTGCAGCTCAGTAACCTTGACAGCAGGCGGCTGGTAAAGCAACAATGAGGCCGTCAGTCAGCCGAGGGCCAACCCCAACCGCTGCACAGTTCAGGGATACACACCAGGACTTTCTGTTCAGTGAAAAACTGGTATTTTGCTTGGTTGAAGCACACAGATAACATGATTGTCAGCACTTTGCTGCTGATGTAAGGCTGAAACATAGTGCCAGAAAAAGTCTGAGTCAGAGAAGTTTCAACCATTAAGCCAAATGAGGAACTGAGTGTATCCACTGACTATTTAAATGTGCCTTTAAAACAACCCCTTACGCCTGTACTCCCAGTGTCTTGTTCCTAATTTGCTTTTTAAATTCCTGTATTTGTCGGTTTGTAACTTTAATGTTGCAGTACTAGAAAAAGAAGAAGCAGAGACACCAGTGAAAAAGCAGGAGATCATCAGTTTGGGAAAATGCGGATGGGATGAGATGGACCTGCCTGATAAAGAGAAGAAGAAGCCTACATAGAAGATGTTACATTTCCCTGACCAAAATGTCTTTGCCTGACAGGAGTTTCAAACTGTCAGCCAATCATTGAACAAATCTTTTTTTTTTTTTTTAAACTTAAGCAGGATCACCCCCACCTCCATCCACCCAAGAACCCATCTCTGCGTTGTCTCCTCTTCACTATCAGGCTGAGGCCTGATGACAGGACCAGCCTCTAGTCAAACAAACAGCAGACATGCTGCAAGTAAAGACTGTCAGTCAACAGTCTCCTCCCATTTTGACCCCTGACCTTGTCCACCACCTCCAACACCACCTTCGCCTCCTCCTCTTTCTCCTTGCAGTCCCAGGTCCTGTTTGTTGATGTGTATGCAGACACGGATCACTTCCTGTCAGAGATCAGCCAGACTCAACACAGACACAAAAGCAGAGAGTGAGTACTGGCCTTAGTGTTCTTGTACTCAGACATACAGTACACACACACACACACACACACACACACACACACACACACTCACACACACACACACACACACACACTCTCCAGCTTAGCAGTGTAAATTACTGTGTTGACAAGTTGTTGTGCGCACAAGTTTGACAGAGGAGGAAATGAGAGCTATAGCTCGCCGACAAACCACACTCCATTAACTGTCAATGGACAACCTCAGACACACAGAAACAGTCCAGGAGGTGATGACCAAAGAGGCTTCCAACGACACACGAGGCCCTGGGGAGGCTGAGAGGGCCTCCTCAAAAACGGGAGTGGCTCTGGTTTGTGCAGATGTGTCAAAAAGTGCTTTTTGTTGTGCACCTTCAGCAGTACCAAATTTAGGATTTTGAGTGCATTTTGGCGGATTCCTCTGTTTTGTGCATTTATTGGAGTGAAGACATTAAATAGTATACCTGAAATAAGGGGTGAGAGAAATGTAAATCATACTTGATGAAACATGAGTCTGATTATAGCTTAAGTTAAACTGAGGTAATGTTTAGTTCAAGTGGGGTTTTTTTTCAGTTTACTGAACTAGAAATAATATATACCGACCAGCAAACATTTGCTTATTTCTCAATAGGCTGTTTTGGAACAACACTGTCTTTCTTTGGAGTTTTGTTTTTTGACATTCAATTAATTCAAGTCCAGTTTTCACCCTGTTGTTGCTCAGTTTTTGGGTCGCTAGCAAATATCTGCTGGTTCATTGTCAGAGTGACTCCTTTCACAATCAGGAGCTGTAGCAAAGATGGGTGGTCTTCGTCTTTAAAGCCTTGCCTCTTGGAAAACCATGCCACCTATTTGTTGATTTGGCTCCCTGTTGCCTCTGATGGCTGCCTTTCTAAAAACTGCAACTGTTCTCACCCACCTTCAAGTATCTCTGGCACAATTTGGCAGCCTACACGTGGGAATGAAGATACAGCACTAGCAAACAAACATGCCCTTATATTGAAGTGTACATAACAATGTGTTTGCACTCTGCATTTTTTGTATACGCCCCTCTTCATGTTTTTTCTGCTGCTTTTGCTCATATACATTAGTTACATTAGTCCAGATGTGTAAATGCATTCCTATTCATTTCTTCATGTGTGTCACAGCTAGGTTGAGTGTGTGTTTCCGAGCATGAGCAGGCAGAATCTAACACTGAGCAGCTGTCAGAGGAGCACTGGCCATCGTCTTCCCCGGGGGGTCGGCCTGTCAGCTTGTTCCACTGATGGCTCTACTCTCTCAGCCTCACAGTGGCTGGCCCGGGGCTGGGGATGGTGAAGGGTTGTGTGTGTTAGTCTTGCTCCTGCAAATCTGATAATTACTGACCTGACAATGAATCACCCCCCATATCCCCCACACACATTCCTGCTGAACAACTGTAAAAGAAAAAGGGTTAATAAAGTTGTACAGTGGATGAACAAAGCATAAAAAGATACATTAGACCCCGCTATAACTTTACCACATGCACACACACACATACTTTTCCCCACATGTATACGTCAGACATATACAAGAATGAGCACGGTTTGGAGGAAGATGGTCTACAAGCTGACAGTCACTGTGCAGGTGCTTTGTCCAATTTGTGTCCTTGTTAAGCACACACACACACACACACACACACACACACACACACAGCCCACTGCTGTTCTGTGGGCCTTGGTGTAATTTAACAGGTGTTGACTGAGAAAATGCAAATGCAGCAGATTTTCCAGCTGGGAAACTCTAACAGGTCTCTGGCTGATTATTATTACCGTTCTTCTGAGTGTGTGCTTCTAGGTTTTCAGCAGTTTGCAGATTGAGAGTGTAGATTTAATCAATGATTTATCAAAGTTCGTTCACGTATTAAAAACACTGTAGCAAATTTTGGAGCTCTATCTTTAGTCGGACTAAAACAGATTTTTGGCAGCGTAGATTAAAGGATGTGCCTTCTCATGAAAAACTCTGGTGGAGTTTCAAGTCTTACTCGAGCTTATATCCATCCGATACTTTGACTAGTGAGTTCTTCCTATTGTGGAAAGTTCTTTTATTTATATATTTTTATTCATGCATTAATTTATCTATTACAGGCATGGTGATGATGAGGCCTAGTGACTTTGGCGATCCCTTGACTTTACCTCAGCGCTGAAAGTCCAATCTGGATCTTTTTCTTTGAAACGCACTGGTGTCCCTCCCAGGGTTTATTGTAAATATAATGATCACGCTCGGTGCAGCCACCATGTTGCTACAGTGTAGCTACTTCTCCTAATGCACGTTTGTAGATGGAGGAGGTCTGCCCACAATTAAAGTCAGTATAACTTGCTGAATTTTTAAATCATTTAAAATCATTATTTATTATATTTTATTTTTTTAAATTTATTTCTGTGAACGTAGCCCCCATCCTCCAGTTTTCTTTTTATTTCAACTAAAATAGTTGTTTTACTATTTGACCACTTGTTGAAGATGAAAAGGGAAAGATGGATAAATCTTCAGCAGCTAAAGGTTATTTGCTAATGTTTGAAATGGGTTGTAGGTTTGCGTGCATGTATGTGTGCAGCCAAGTCTGTGTGCATGTAGCTATTTAACCCTCATCCCATTCTGACTGGTCAAATTAAGGTTTTGGCCAGCAGGTTGTCCTCTCTGCCCCTCACAGCGCAGTAAACATCTCTCTCTTTTTTCCCTTAAAAAAGAAAAAAAAGAAACTTACCTAAAAAGCCTCTGTGGACCCTGTAGCTACAAAACGTCCATCATGTCGACAAATTGACTCAGTCGGCTTCATCCAGGAGCATTAGCCCCTGGGGCTTTGAAATTTTACCCTGTTGATGGTTCACTGGAGTGTTTTATGGACAAGCAGAGAGAAAAAGAAAAAAGTGGACAAGAGGAGGAGGTCTCATCACATCTGGTAATGACAAAATGAGAGGGGAGCAGCAGTGTGTGTGTGTGTGTACAAGTATGTTGCGTACCATGTAAAAACCATTTGGAGTTTTTGACCTAAAGAAGAGTTAGGTATTTCTGGGCTTAATTTGGTTCTTAGTTTGGATTTTACTTTAAACTTAGAGTTTGGTTTATTAATTTCACCAGTGAAGAAGTACGATAACGCCATCAGACAGTCACACACTTGACTGACACAAAAACATGCTACTTTAGCTGCAGTAGGGCTGCAAGTGGAGACTATACAGAAGTGAAGCTGAGGCTATTCGTCAAACACTTCAGACCTAACACAGGAGAGAGTGAGAGAAGAAAAGCAAGACAAGGAAGGGAAGAGCTAGGAAGGAATAAAACATACCTGGATCTCTCCAAAAAGTTTAACGGAAGACGAAGCTCTCTATCTCTGTATGTTGTAATGGATACTTATGGGAAGTAACAAGTACAAAGTAAAAAATTTGAGGTGCGATTTGATTAGTTTCACTGTACTATTTTTTTTATTCTATTTTGTACTATATTTACCTTTTTTTTTTTTGGACCTTATACTTTTCACTTGTTTGATTTTTCAAGCATGTATTGCATGCTTTATGACAGCTAAAGCAACTTGTAACTTCTCACAACTCAAGACACCAGTTCATGAAATATGAAACACTGTTATAAACTAAAACAGTATATAAAGATGTTAAACGTCGCTCCAACGCTGCTCTGTTATACTATCAGCTGCAACCAACACTTATATTATCAGTTAAACTGAAAATTGTTTATTCATTAATCAGTCCATTGATCTATCTATACAAAGAAAAAAATTGAAAAAATGTTATCAATTTAAATATATTACAGAAATTAACTTTTAAGTACTTATTATTCTGCATATTTTCCAGGACTTACACACTTTGCTTTTACTGCTAAATACAAGTTACAGAACTCAAAATGGCCAAATTAAAATGATTTATTTAAAGGAAAAAAATGCCATGAAAATACATAATGCTCTTTAATGCAAGACAACTGAAGTATTTGGGATCTTGGCACTAGTAATTAAAATGGGAAGGGAAAGCTCTCATTTTGCATAATTTTACATATTTATTCCTGACAGATGGCTGGAGGTTCTCTTAATCATCTGGAGCCTAAGATTGTGAACAATAACTACAGTCTCAAAATAAAAAAATAAGAAACATGCTTATAGATTTTTATTTATGTCGGAAGTGACACGTGAGAAAAAAAACTTTCTGGTGTTTCCTTTTTTTGTGTGTGTGTGTAGCTTTTTGAAACCACGGGTCAAAACGGACTTTTTAGACTACGTTTAAGTCAAATTAAAGTAACAAAGACCACTGAACCCTACACATTTCTCTGCAGGGCCACACTGACCCCTTGTGGCAGAGCGCCACAGAGCGCTGGCGGGGGGGATGCCATCAACTCTGAGAAAAAAAAAATCTTCACTTGCTTCCTAGTATATCCCACCCTCTCACAGGTGACATCATAAAGATGAGGGTTATTCACTTCACCTGTCAGTGGTCATAATGTTACTGTGAGTATGAATTATGTGATAATGAGTTCGCATTTAGTTATTTATGGTCTAGATTACCTTTAAAATGTGGCAAATCTAATGAATTTGTAGAGTGAGATGGCTTTTTCAAACTATAAAGAACTATTGATACTTTGTTTTTTTTTACAAGTTTATCATGTTATTTTGTAACTCAAGGTAGAATTTTAGATAGTTCTGCAATTTCTCCGCTCTCATTGGCTACTTGAGAGGGCTGCGTCAGGATAGCGCGCCTTCCTATTGGTATCTGATCTGATGGCTATTTCTGTACGTCCTGGTCCAGCGGAGTGAAGGTGAACCCGGTCTGTCTCTAGAAGCACCCTCTCCCCATTTGCTGCTCTTGTACCACACCGGGATCATCGTCAGCTTCACCCCGAGCCATGTCCCTATTTAGCGACGTCCCTCAGGCCCCCCCGGTAGCGGTCTTCAAGCTAACGGCTGACTTCAGAGAGGACAGCCATCCGCAGAAGGTCAATCTGGGAGTTGGAGGTAAGAGATGCTAGCTGTCGGCTAATGCTAAAGCTATGTTAGCTTGCTCTCTCTTGCAATGGCTCCGTCAAGATGAAACCCCCACAGGCTGTGTTTCCCCTTTTTGTGTAGCTTACATAGCTTGGCCTGTTTGGGCGGTGATGGTCTTACTATGTCAGCACACGTTAGCAGCTTTTGACCTTCGCTGCAAGCTACTAGCGGCAAAGCTAGTATTCGCGTCCTCATGTTGACAGGTAAATTATTCGGCTTAGTTCATTGTGAATGCAAATGTTACACCTCTTATTGAAAAAAATGACACCAGGAAACAGTCCCTCGTGTCATAGCCCCGAGAACTTCTCAGTTAAAGAGACTACAGCTTGACATGATGTTTATATCGCACAGCGGCTGTGACTTGTTCTACCGTCCATCTGTCCTTGAATGCATCATTGTCCATTTGGCTAGACCTCCTGTCTGAGTGACCATTTCTTAACAGGAACATAAAGGCTGCAATTTTCTTGTGCAGTACCGTCAAATCCGTTTATTCTTTTTTTTGTTTGTTTTTTAGTGTGTAATCTTGTACTGCTAGTTGCGAAGCTGCCAATCATTGTGTGACACATAGGACTCCTTAGAAACAGTAATTAAAGTTTGCTTAGTTAGTTTAGAAGAGCCTTTAGGAATGTTTTGTAGGGATCGAGGAATTGTTGCCCGCTAGACTAGAGCTAGTTAGACTTGATGTGTTTTGTAATCAGCATGCTGAATCTTGGTAACAGCATACATTTTTTTTAATGAATGTTAAAATCCTGGTTTATTGTAAAATGAATGTACTGGTTTGTGCATGTCACTTAAAATGCCGTTTGAATATGTCTTTAATTTTATGTCATCCTTATTGTGACGATGCCTGCTAAACCATTATAACTCAGCAGGCCATTTCCCCCCCATCTATAATAGGTTAACAGGTTGGAGCTTGTATTCCAACGTCTGAGCTGTTTTGCAACATTGCATGACCCAAAATTCTGCCAGATCCGGCTGAACTGAACTGGTGTGTTAGTTCAGGTCAGGTCAGCCAGAACAAGACAAAACTCTGACACAACTGTTGATAAATCTACTAACCTACTATGCTTTTAGGATGTAATGCAGAGCGAGCAGTTTGTTTTCTTTTCATGTGCACAACCTACACGTACGGTTTATGGCATGAATCAAAATGCTAAACATGGGCATCAAGTAACTGGCAGGTTGTGCTGCCACAGGAAATGTTTTTTTTTTTGCATTTTCTGGATCTACTTTTTTGTATTGCTTTTATTGCCCTCTACAGGGCTTTTAAAGTTTAACTTCTTTGATTATTCATAGACTGAGACAGGAGCTCCAATTTTTCAGGTTATTGCCAAAACAAAACTGTTGACATTAAACCAGCTCGGCCTGGAAATAAGCAGCAATGGTGAAACCATTCTGAAAGTTTTAGAATAGCTCCGCAGTTTAGTGGTATTCACTGTGTAGAGCCCTGGGTGTCCTGAACTCTTATGTTCAGAGTTTTCTTTCTGTATTTAATTCTGGCTGCACACAAAATCATTTTGTATACCACTAAATAATTTCCCCCGATTTAAAACCACCATAGAAACATGTTTCTATGGTGGTTTTGAATGTTTGACCTTTAAAGTCTGCTGTCTATAGCTGCTGTCGGACCCTGATATTTGATCCTCTGCCCAGGCTCCAGACCAGCATGAGGGAGCACAAGTTCTTGAGGAGTCAAATATGTGCTACACTCACTTTTGTGTATGACCTTCAAAGTGTGTGTGACATCATATTAAATTTGATAGCAGTTTATTCTGTCATATGCTAATTTCCCTCTATTTCTCTTCACTATTGTCTCAGGCTGCAGTGCTGTATTGCTATCATTTATATATTCTTTGAAATATCGCCCATAGTTGTATTGTGCAGTAACATGGTGCTATATACTGTGAGGCAGTTAGCAGAATCAAATTGTTCGTATTTTATTTTTGTTACAAATTTGCCGGTTATGAATCATATTTATCAGCATACTGAGCATAAAAAAAAGCCTTTTTTGGGAAATGCAGGCATGAGTAATATTCTGCACAACCTGCCAGCAATATCTATGGCTTCTGAATTTACTTTGCTTTGTGTTCCCTCCAGCTTACCGTACTGATGACTGCCAGCCCTGGGTGTTGCCTGTGGTGAAAAAGGTGGAGCGGCTCATCGTGGAGGATGAAAGCCTGAACCACGAGTACCTGCCCATCCTGGGTCTGCCTGAGTTCCGCTCTGCTTCCTCAAAGGTTGCCCTGGGAGACGATAGCCCTGCCATCAAGGAGAACAGGGTGGGACATGCACACTAACACGCAGCGTTGTTTGCAAAAGTTCGAGCAAATTTAACAAATTTTGTTTATTTTTGGAATGAAAAAAGTAAATGTAACCACATGCAGTAAAAGACCTTTAAATGGTAATGCATACCTTAGCCTACCTTGATTAATGGACATAACTGGATGGGTATCAGCTGATCAGGTAAAACAGTATTAAGTTATTACATTTACCTGCTTTTTTTTTTTTTAAATCCCTTTTGAACTTTCTTAGAAACCCTAATTTCCAGCTGCATGTTTTTAATTCTCAGACTCCGCTAGTAGTCTGCTGGCTCTAAATAGTCCTTATTTGTTGTATATTGGGCATTTTTGCAGCCCCTGAGTTAATCCACTGTCTGAAAAAAGTAGTTTTAGCTTCCCAGCCCCCCATTTTAAGGCTGATTTTTTTACTAAATGGCTCCCTCTTGAAAACAGAAAGTTTGAACTGTAGGTAGGTGGAGCTGCAGTGCTCACAGCCACAGGTGTGTGTGTGAGATGGTAATATTAGGGATATCCTTTCCAATTACCTCATTTAGAGCCAAGCTTAGAAAAAGCAATCTGAGGCCTGAGGCTTTGGTTCACAGTGGTTACTTGGTCATACAGTGACCATCTATCAGTGCAACAAGTTGGGTATAACAGAAAATTAGGAAAAGCAGAATAGAAATGGAAGGGGAATTGAAGCCAAGACCAAGAAGTCTTGGTGACACAAACCAGTGTATGGTAACAGCAGTCATCAGAAGCAATTGTGACCTGCAACCATATCTCTCTTTCATTACGATTCCCACTGTCTGCTTTCTTTCTCAGGTTGGAGGAGTCCAGGCTCTGGGTGGGACAGGTGCACTGAGGATCGGGGCTGAGTTCCTGCGGCGGTGGTACAACGGTGTCAACAACACAGCCACCCCTGTCTATGTCTCAGCGCCTACCTGGGGTTAGTAAACAGCTGCTATATATATATTTTTTAAAAAAAAAGGGAATCTGAAACACTTGGCTGCTATTTTCTCCTAGAATTGTTTGAGCATAGTAGCTGAGAAAGTTTGGCTGTTTTTCGATGATGCAGCGCGCGTCTCAGTGGGCATCAGAACTGATTTAAGTCGTGAACATCTGCTGAACATTCCCTCTTCCTCCCAGAGAACCACAACGGTGTGTTTGCTGATGCTGGATTCAAAGACATTCGCCCCTACCATTACTGGGATGCTGCCAAGAGGGGACTTGACCTCGCTGGGTTTCTGGATGATTTGGAGGTGAGGATGAAATGATGACTGCTGTTTAGTCACAAGAACGCAACAGATGGTGAGAAGAAGGAAAAGACGGTCAAGAAATTAAGACTGAAATAACTGAAAATAAGAAAAGACTCTTTGGGGAAAAAATGTTTTCATTTGTTTTAAAGATTTTTATGACTTGTCCTTTTTGGACAGAAAGCTCCAGAATACTCCATCTTTGTCCTCCATGCTTGCGCGCACAACCCCACTGGCACTGACCCGACCCAGGAGGAATGGAAGCAGATCGCAGAAGTCATGAAGGTAAAGATCATGTGATGGCTTCAGTGGTGTCCAATTCAAAATAGATTATTTTTTAGATTTCTTTAAGGTATAACTTTTTTTTTGACCTTTGGCCTTTGTTTCGTGTCATTGCCTGTTTCTGTCCTTTTCCTTCTCCAGAGGAGGAAGCTGTATGTGTTCTTTGACTCCGCCTACCAGGGTTTCGCCTCAGGCTCTCTGGAAAAAGACGCCTGGGCCATCCGCTTCTTCGTCTCTGAGGGCTTTGAGCTTTTCGTAGCTCAGTCCTTCTCCAAAAACTTTGGCCTGTACAGTGAGTACCCACAATGCACACACATTTATGTATACAGTCTTTTGGGTTTTAGCCAAAAAGAAGTTTATACCTAGAGCGTATAATTACCCTCATTTAGTTTTATAAATAAACCATCTTTTCTCTGCCTCCATTTGCAGATGAGAGAGTGGGGAACTTGACAGTGGTTGCCAAGGACAACGAGAACCTGACCCGCATTCTGTCCCAGATGGAGAAGATCGTCAGGACGACCTGGTCCAACCCACCATCTCAGGGGGCGCGCATTGTCAGCAAGACCCTCAACAGCCCCGAGCTGTTTGAAGAGTGGTACGCTCTAACATTATCAAACTGGCTGTTGCTAATGCTGCATCTTTAAGCTCATTATTCAGATAATAATAATTTACCGTCCTCATGGTTACGTGGATGTTTATTACTAAACGTACATGTTAGCTTGTTTTGGGGGGACTGTACCTGAAAACACTTGGCCATTCATTCATGTGCTATTTACTATTATTGTTATTAGTGGTATATGGTCTTTGTCAGCTGACTACTTATTTCCTGTCTTGTGTCCTTCCATCCCCCTCGTCTCTCTCCCTCCATCCCTCTATCCCCCCTCCCTTCTTTAGGACGGGTAATGTGAAGACCATGGCAGACCGGGTTCTGTTGATGAGGGATCAGCTGAAGGCCAAGTTACAAGCTCTTGGCACCCCGGGGACCTGGGACCACATCACTCAGCAGATTGGGATGTTTAGCTTCACCGGCCTAACCCGTGAGTCTCACACACACACACACACTAGGGGTGGGCAATATGGACCAAAAATAATATCACAATATTTTTTAGCTGAATGGCGATATACAATATATATGTATATGAGATAATTTTTCCCCCCAAAAGATATAAACAAAAAGGTA
>VUQJ01013697.1:3652-20304 GCA_015108635.1 Andinoacara biseriatus
CCCCCCCCCCCCCACTACACAAACCTTACACACCTCATCACCCTGCAGCCGCACACATAATCCCTCCCACCTAGTAACAGTGACTTTCTTCCTGCTCTACAGTGTACATTTTATTCTAATTTTAACTTATTGTTGTATTTACTAGTGTTTTTATGTACAGTGTATATATGGGGCTGCAATGGAAATTTCACTGAATGTTCAGTGACAATAAAGAAAATCTAATCTAATCTAAGTGCAACTAAAATGAACTGAAAATAAAAAAAAATTATAGAATTTAAAAAGTAATGAAATAAAATGTAGCAAATGAGTTGCCAGAAACATCTCTAACCGACCGTCCCTGTTCCCGCTTCCATAGCTGCATTGATGTGGGCTGGGTGGGGTTGCAGCAGGGAGCCGGTGCCACCCCATGTCTCCCTTTTAGCTCCGCCCCTGACACGACGTGTTTTCCAGATTTACGTCCAGCTCATCAGCGTTATTTGGCACTTCAGGAATGACTGAGTGGGGACACACACACACACCCCTGTTTTTCAGGAGAGAAGAAGAGACCCACGGGAACATCATCCCCGGGGGAGTCACCGCATGTCACGTGTGTACCTGCAGTATTCTCAGACACACCTGCGTTCACCTGTCACAGACTCACCGCTGCGTTGGAGCAGTTTAGGAGGCACAACACGAGCAGCACGAACCACCTCCGCCTGTAAACTTTGAAAAGCAGCACTTTCACGTCCCTGTTCGGTCCTCTGGAAACTGCAGCGTAAACAGTCCGAATATCGTTGAAGGCTTCGCCGTTATTATCCATTATTATTATTATGATGATGAAGAAAAGTTTACCCGTCAAGCCAACCGGCTGCTTGGCTCCCAGACGCGGTAAAAACCAGCAAAGTTTGTTCTGCTGTTGGTCCAAAAGTCCCTGAAACCGGAGAGATGGTGTCTGTCTATTAAAACAACGACGTGTAAACCCATTCTGTTAGCTGACGGACTGGGAGGCCATTCTGAGTCTTACACAGACGCCTGTAAATTAGTTTAAAAGCTGGAAAAAGTGAGCGAACAGCGCCCGAACGATAATCAGGGAACCCTCAGTGTCCTTTACAAAGATCCTGTGCTGAGAGGATGAGACACTCCGTCCTGAAAACCGCCCTCAGCGTGTGAAACTTCACGTTATTCAAACTTGTTTTGTGAATAAGTCCTGCCTTCACCTCCAATTCTTTCCAAAACATTGATCTGTGGATTATTTTCTCAATACATTATTCAGTCTATAAAAAAAGTGAAACATTCGGAGAAGCAAACTCTTCACTGGGTCAAATCCACCTGAGCCTTTCTGTGTAGCGCAGGGGTGGCCAACTCCAGGCCTCGAGGGCCCCTGTCCTGCAGGATTTAGATGTGTCTCTGCTTCAACACACCTGAGTCAAATATTGAAGTCATTAGCAGGACTCTGGAGAACTTGACTGCAGACTGAGGAGGTAATTCAGCCATTTGATTCAGGTGTGCTGGATCAGGGACACATCTAAAACCTGCAGAACACCGGCCCTCGAGGCCTGGAGTTGAATACCCCTGGTGTAGAGTTTGCATGTTCTCCCCATGTCTGTGTGGGTTTTCTCCAGGTTCTCTGGTGACCTGTACAGGGTGTACCCCGCCTCTTGCCCCATGACCTCTCAGCTAGGCTGCAGCCCCCTCGTGACCTTGAAAAAGGATAAGTGGAAGAGAATGGACGGAAGTAAATAATGTTGTAGTTTAATTCTAAATACTTAATATCCTCTTATTCCCACATAACTGCTTTCAGCAGTGTTTTCATAAGTTCTCTCACTTTGTGTGAGCTGTCTCTGTCTCACTGTGTCTTTTGTGACCTTCCTTCACTGTACATGTGGGAAAAGACCTCCACACACTGGTTACAGTTTAACATAACAGCTCTGAAATGATCCAGTATTTAACTCTAGTGACTCTCCTGGGATACAAAAGTCACTCAAAGCGTGAGGTTTCTCCAATGCGTGCTGCTTCTTCATGGGTCTAAAGGAGGATGTAGCAGATTGTATTAATTGTACTGTATTGTATTTACATATTTTGTCTGTATAAAAGAAATGTGCTTGGCTGGAACAAGTTTGCATGCTGAGGAGCGTCTGCATCACTAAATCGCTTGACTTATCTCTCGATTGTATATTTGTAGTATTGTGTTATAGTATTCATAGTTATATTTTTTTTATGTAAGCACCAAGTACCGCAGCAATTTCCTAATATTGTGAACCTCTTCACACATATAGCCATAAAAACTTTCTGATTCTGATCCTGATCTGAGTCCTCGTTCCCTACAGGAAGGTCTTCCGTTAGCAGGAACAGAGTGAGAGCTCTTCGTGCATTTAGCCTCTTTGACCGCACATGACAGCAGCTCCGCCCCCTCTTCATTAACCCTCTGTGTGCCGGATGTGCAGCTTTGGTTCTCAGGAAAGTCGCTGGAATTGAAAGTGAAAAATCAGATTACGTCTGCTTTCATTTATTTCGCTTCCTGTAAATCACAGAGGCGCTATGCTTGCATGCCGTGTTCGCATTTACCTCTTTGTATTTTCACGGACTTTCAGGTTTACAATTTTGATCACAAACGCACTAAAAAGTCCTTCTTGTTATGTCAGGGATTCATGCTGATGTGTGGGCATATTGTTGGCTTTGCTGTTATATTCTTAATTGGCAATAAATGTCACAATGCATCTCAGCTGATGCTGCAAAGTAAATCAAAAGAAGTTTAAGAAATAGTGCAACTGCAGAGTAATCCAAGTAATGCATAACTTTAAAAATGTAAATGTGAAGTGTGAATGGTAACAACTGTTCTTATAACACATGTGATGAGCCAACTGAAATAAAATGCAGTTATATAAAAGTAAAGGGGCCATTTATGTTTATGAGGTATTTATACATAATAAATCACCAGTTTTTGGTTCTGCAATTCATCAAATCTGCTGTCAATGTTGGGCAAACAGATTCTTGCAGGTGTGTAAGAGTGCATTGGAGGTGATCTCATTAATGTATTTAAGAAGAAACGTGCTGCGATAAAGAAGGATTTCCCCCAATCTGGCAACCCAAAACTTGCTCTGATTAATGCCTTATTTCCATGGCTGTGTTTACCTCCTTTTGGAGAAATGTGCTGGGTCCCGTTTGCCTCCTAGTTTCATAATTTCTGTGCAAGAAGGTGACCCTACAGCAGGTATGATTATTGATGAATCAACAGAGACAATGAGTGTCAGCAAGTGTGCTAATTATTTAATTGTAAAGAGGAAAAAAAAAAATCAACCCAGCAGTGTTTTACTGAATTGTCGGGTCAACTTGATGAAGGTAATGGTTGGATTCACTCTGCATTTACTATATGGATCATAATAACAGTTTTTGGGCATGTTTTATATGGTTACAATGAGAAATTAAATCACAAGTTTACAAGCTCAGCAGATGTTCTATTGAGAAGTGATTTCACTAAATTTGATATAAAACTCAGAATAAATGAAGAATTAGAAAAGAGCCCTGAAACCAGTTAGAGACGACTGGGAGGGCCACAGACTGACTGCCATAGCAGTTACCCCCTTCTGTGGGTAGGGGGGCCACATGAAGGTGACCCCATGTGCTTCACTTGGGGCCCATGGGTTAAGGTCTGGCTACCACCAGCTTGCCCATGAGCCCCTCTCCATGACTTCGTCCCTTGATTTTTTTTTTCTTCTTCTTCATGAGGGTCTTCGAGGAGAATCTCTCCTCGTTTACGTCCCCATGACTCAGAGCCAGATAAGCAGCAGAAAGTGGATGGATGTGGATGGGTGGCGCTGATATACTTAATATTGTTCTTCAAGGGTGCAAATTTCTACCGTTATTTAAGTAAAACCAAATAAAGTAGAGCCTGGTGTTTAGGGGGGCCTTGGGGGTCTGGGGCCAGACTTGCTTGTAACTAAATAATAAAGTTTGGTAAATAATAGAAAATTATTTGCTCAAATAAATAATGTATAGCTCATACAGCCACAGTGCAGGAAATGGTGCCACATCGATAATTAATCACAGAATCAACGGCTCAATTTTCAAAAATTTGTCGCCCTCATTCACCCCCCTTTCCCCCCCACCTCTGCCGCCTCCGGCTTTGCTGCTGTGCGCATGCGCTCCGCCGCTTCAAGAGAACAGTTTCGGCCTGTTCCGCGACCGCTCGGTCATTTTCGCCTCTTTGTTTTACTGATAGTGGATTTAACTCGGATTCAACCCAACATCCAGCGGACTGTGCTGCTCCCGAACAGGTTAGTTCGTTTAACTGGACTTCTCCGTGCTCGGCGGGTGTGTGGCCGGTTTACGGTCCCGGTTTGCGTCCCCTCCTCTTCATTTTTCGCTTGTCTCTTTCCGCTTGGTGCTACGGGGCATGCTATACGTGTTGTGTTATGTGTCTGTGTGTGGCGGCGGCGGCGGCGGCGGTGGTGGTGGTGTATGGCCGGGCCCTGCAGTTGCACACCGGGGATGGGGGGTGGTTTTGAGGGGGGAAAGTGTGCCGTAAAGGTGGCTTTAATGCTAACCGGGATGCTCACGGTTAGCCGTCCCGGAGAGGAGGCTCTGGCAGCAGCCTGTCTGCCTGTCTCGTCATGTTTAAATGCTGTTATTCCTCTGAAGCAAACACCAGTTCTTGCTTCCCAGTGAGCTGGAATGTTCTTGAAGGAAGCAGCTCATGGTCCACCATTAGGCTCACCACCACCTCCTGCTGCTGCTGCTGCTCCTGCTGTCCAAAGTTCAGAGGAGGATCTGCGTGAGGTTCGCATTAAATCCAGACACAAAGTTGATGCTTTTTCTTCTCCTCTGGGTGGATGTCGCCCCTCACCACCACACTGCTGCTCCTGCTGCAGCAGCAAACCCCTGTGTGACATTGTGAGGGGGGGAGGCGTGCAGCCAACAAGTCTGCGCAGTTTTTTAGGGGCAGATGCAGATAAAAAATCAGCTTCACACGAGCTTTGCATTGTGATGGATTCAGCTGGAGTGATCCAAGGTTTAGATGCGAGGTTTTCCTTAACTTTATACCACGAGGGGAACCTGCAGTGTGGGAAGCGTGCTGTGGGGGGTGTGCAGGGAGAAAGATGCAAGTGTCTGGGTGAGAAGTGGGTCCAGTTTGGTCAGGTGTTAATAAGCAGGGTCACAGGTACAGCTTTGGTGGCAGATTAAGCCACTTTTATATGAAATCAGTCACCTTCCTGTCAGAAACGAGCTCTCCCATTGGATGTTGAAGCAGAGAGATTCATGTGCACCAGCCTGTTGTCTTCATCTGCTGGAGGGGGGGGAACTTTCTCTGGGCTGAACAGCAGGATTTTGTCACTTTAACAGCAGATATGGACGAGGACGGTTTGATAAGATGGAGAGTTTGTAGTTTATGTTTAAATGAGAAGTTGTTGCTGCACAAATGAAATAAAGTCATTATAGAAACTGCAGTTACATGCAGCTCCATCTTAAAAAAACAAATTCAGCCTCTCTCCAACATCGATGTCTAGACATCTTTTGATCTGCAGTTTACGAAATCAATGCTCGCATTCACTCGAAACCACAGGCCGTCAGACTGAGCAGACTTTTGTTGCACGGAAACCAGAGTGCTCATCATCTCAGGCCTGAATTCAAGATTAAAGCTGCATCTTATAGCAAAAAAAGTCAACCCACGTAACCCCACTGACAGCATCTGACTCTGAATGTTGCCTGATGTTGAATTGGTGAATAATTTTGCTGCTTTTCTGAGCTTCGGGAGCCTTGATTCGCCTCAGATGTCTCTTCTAACCTGCAGTCAGCGTGCTTGTGTTTAAACAGCTGAGCCGCTTTGTGATGCTTCACGTCACCACAGAGGAAGGAGATGCAGCATTTGGCAAGGCCGGATTCTCCTTGATGCTCGTGTCTGTCACAGCTCCACCTTTTAGTTTAAACTTAAATGAACTTCACTGGGCTTCTCAAACCCACTGATGGAGCCTCGTGCTGCTTGTCTTGCACTTAGCACATGATACAGCTGTTGCATAACACTCCACGTATGCTCTTGGTGTCACATCAGGTTTCTGCTTACTTTGCAGGGAAACCCTAAATTACCTGCAGCTTTTCTGTAGTGTCGACCTCTGACCTGGATTCAATAACTCCTAACGAGCTTTTCTAACGTTATAGTGAGATTTCTGCATTTTCATCAGTGCTTAATGAATACAAACGGCCGAATGAACGTGAAGCTTGACCTCTTTACCCCGAAACATGCGTCTCTGCTCTGTATTAACAATGTTAATGGTCTCGTGGGGGAGTCTGATAACTGTCCACCCTGCAGGACGGGCGGGCTGCATACGGCACCGCTTGATAATGAGAAAACTCAATAGTAAGTGAAGCTCCAGTAGACGCATTTGTCTCTTTCCCTGGACAGGAAATGATCTCGGGAAGCTCCCTAAATGAGCCACTGAACGACTGCGGAGAATCCTTCGCCTGCAAATCAAGTTGCAGCTCAGAGAGGCTCTTCCTACCCACTTCAGTTTCTTTGAGTTAAATAATAAGAAATGGATGAATTGTCACCCTCGCGGTCCAGTCCTTGTCCACCTTTACAGGTCCTATTGTGGCTGTGGTGCTAAAGGTTGAGGTTGAAAATGGCACAGCATTGCACTGCAGTGTGCAGGCTTCTCCCAGTGCTGATAAGATGATGTTATACTCTGAATTTGAGGAATTCTCTGTGAAATCAGATGCAGTTTGATACATTTGTCTTGCTAGGTGCAAAGTAAACATTTAAGTTATTCCCATTATGAAGGTATTTAGCTGGACTGTGTGCCGAGCTGGTGAGTTTTGAAATTGCAGAACTTGAGGCAGGTTTAAATTCTTTACAGGACAACACATCCTTATTTTTAACCTGCAGCTTCGTGGCTGCTTTTGTGTCAAGGCAGAGGTGTCATTGAAACTAATGACCGCTGGGAGGGGAGCTGTCTTTTCTAATGCAGCGATTGTCAGTCTGATGCGGCCTGGAGGCACGGTCCTGTCACCATTTAAACCTGCAAAATAACTAACTCCAATTTTTAAATGGAAGGAGTGCTGATGAAATCCATGAAATCCTTATGGCTCCGTCACGTTCAGCTTTGGTTAGCTCGCACATCAGAGCCACGTGAAGTCTTGATGGCAGTTCCAGTTGGCGAGCTCGCTCTTTACTGAAAGGTGGAACAATACTGAGAACAAAATGCAGATGCTTGAAGAGCTAGTTGACTTGTTAGCTCGGGATGTTTCTGGCAGCTCATTAACTCGTGGTTTAAATGAGAGAAATCAGACCAAGAAGTGCCGGCGGTTTGCTGTCGCCTTCCCATCGCAGAGAGAGGTGCAGCTGTGGCTTAGAACCAGCAGGTAACTCGTGTTGGACATTAATAAAGCAAGAATAATTTATTTAACTGACTAGGATTTCTGTTCCCAATTAGCAAGGGAAGCAAAATGTAAACTTCTAGCTGACTAGTGTCAGCACTGCCTTGCACATAGCCACATGAGTATTCATGGTCATTAAAGCAAGCTGATATTATCACCTATAATTATGTCTTAAAGTGTGAAATGATGCTGTCTCCTTGTGATGGGCAGGACTGGTCTAGCTGGTTTCACCGATCAGCTTTGGGCGCTTTTTGGGGAATCCAGTTGGGATAATTTTTCACAGCATCACGTGCAGCACGCAGCAGGAAATGATTCACTTCTGCAGTGTTTCATAGTCCATGTGGTTTGGGTGAGGGAGCGTGCAGGAGGCTGCATACTTGACACCCACTTGCTAGCGGTGAATGTACCGGCCTATTAGCTGTGCTTTTCCCACACTGACTCAGTCCAACATCACACAGGCTTTGTGGAAGGAAGCTGGCAGGTTAGAGACCAGCTAACTGAACATCTGCGCTTTCACGAGCACTTCATTCATTAATTCCTGGAGAGACTCGGGGCTGCAGCACACGTGTGCAAATGGCTCCAGAAAATGGAGCTTTCCAGTGTGTGCTCAGTACTGTAAAATAGTGCATTTAGCTTTAAACAAGCTCAACCCAAGTAGGTTTGCCATCTAGACTTAAAAAGAGGAGAAGAGGGTTTATCACCGAGAGGAGCCTGGTTCGAATCCCCAGGCTGGCATCACTGTGGGCCCCTGAGCAAGGCCCTAACCTAAATGCAGAGACTGAATTTCACTGTATGTGACAAATAAAAAGCTCTTTCTTTCTTAAAAGAAGTATCCTGGTGAAAGTTGGGTGCTTTATCTTCTTCTAAATGGAAACATTGTTGCTCTTTAAACTACAATCTCATTATTGTTGCTTTTCAGAAACTCTTGTATGGGATGTTTTAAACAGGAGCTGCTGTCAGCATCATTAACATCTTTCTCAGGAGTTAGCTGATCTTAGAGATCCACGCCCCCCCCACACACCCCCCCACGCATGAACTGCTCCCCCGAACTCTGCTGGACATCACTGGACTGAGCTGTATGTCCAACTAAAGATCAGACATCTTACCCAGCCATCTTCTCTGTGCAGAGTCCTTGTAAGGAAAGATGGAGCCCCGGTTAGAGTGGGAATTGTTCAGTGAATTCACAGGGAGCACGTGGGAAGCGTGTCCTGCCTCCTGGATGCAGCACCCTTCACTAAACTGAAGGAGCTTTTTCAGTAGTGGGGAGCGTCTGAATCAGTCTCGTGCTATGTGTGAGGGAAAAAAAGCAACTGTGAACAAAATCCCGGCTTCATTCTCCCAACAGTGTCCAGATTTCATAGCAACAGAATGGGACACAGCATTCCCATGTTATCCTCCATCCAGAAAATTAATCTGTGCAAGCAGCAGCCGGATCCTTTGAAGAAAACTTACAATTCCTGAAGCCATATTAAACTGTAAGACAGGAAAACCCAGGGTGGAACCAGGGGTAATGATCTTTTTAGGAACACAATTTAGAAAGTAAGACACCGAGGATTTGTTTTTACACCAGGGTGCATACAAATGTCTCGCTGCAGACTTTTTCATTTCTAGCGTAAACACAGTGGGTCATCTGAGGCAGCCGTGAGGCCAGAGGACAGAAGGAGACACTTAAAATCAGTACAGACTTGCAGTGAATGTTTTTGAGGCGGCTCGGTCTGCTCCGGCTCTGCAGATAAGATTCATGGCTGCGCTCGGGCTTTCACTGATCGTATCTGTTTTATGTCAACATCTCAAATAGCTGCTTGTCAACAGGTGGTGTGAATTTAAATGGTTTGCTTTGGCTTTGTGTTGACGTTAAAAACATTCCCTGACATGCTAAGTGCTGCGTTCAGGTGGCAAACAAAAGGCGGGGAGCCCGCGCTTCAGATCCACGTTCTCCTTCGTCTTCAGTTATCTGCTTAAACGTAGACGACGCAACCGCACGTTTGTTTGTGTTGGAATAATTGGTCAAGTCATTTGTAGTATATCAGGATGCATGTAGCATAGTGACAGGGTAATAAACAGGCGCTGCGTGGCTTCCAGATTCACTTGTTAGTTCAGCCAATTTAATGAAGACAGGAAGATGGTGTATGTTAACTGCACAGATGCAGAAAGCTGCTCTGGAAAGGTTTCTCTTTCTTTGCTTTCAGTTGATGTCACCTTTCCTCCGGCTGCCACGCTGCAGCTGACTGCTTTTCATAATTTTCTGTTAAACCTACTGAGCTTGTTTTCACTTGTAACTCATATTTTAGCACGATGACATCACTGAGATTGTGTTGCCATGTGACACAAAGGTAGGAGTAGCTGGTAAGTGATTTGCAAAGTTAGGCGGCCAAAAATGCAGAACCAGGATGAATATTTGACGGGCTTGATATGATGCAATTTTTGTCACAAGGATGCAAACTGAACAGGATGTTTTGAGATTGAAATATAAAGATGTTGATGGTGCGCTCAGGGTCATAAACTCAAAGGGTGCAATGGGAAAAAACACTACTGTCCAAAGCACCTACTGTCTTTAATTATATCTGACATACAGACACGATGTTTGCTTTGAGTGTTGATGGAAAAGTATAGAGAAGATCAGGAGGAGGTTTGAACCATAGACTGTATAAAAGATGGACGTCCCCCGCCGGGCTTATGAAGCCTCGGGGATCTGAGCAAGGAGTGGATCCGTGGATCCTTGGATCCGTGGATCCACACCCTCATGGGCTGGAAGCTGCCTCGGGTCTTTGATGGACCTACGTATGGAACTGGAAATCCCCTCTGAACTCTACGCAGTAATCACAATCCTCGCAGGCTGTATCGACCTGACGTGTAGTTATACTTCAATTTTATTTATATAGCGCCAAATCATGACAAACAGTCGCCTCAAGGCGCTTTGTAGACCCAACAATACTGCAGAGAAAACCCAACAATCAAAACGACCTCTATGAGCAGCACTTGGCGACGGTGGGAAGGAAAAACTCCCTTTTAACAGGAAGAAACCTCCATCAGGACCAGGCTCAGGGAGGGGCTGAGGCGAGAGAGGACACTTCTCGAGAGGTTCACGTCAGGTTAGGGCGTAGGGTTCAGAGGGGACTTCCAGTTATGTAAGTAGGACCGACACAGGAGCATAATTCAGGCCTTAGGCTGTGCTTGGTTCCAATGTGTCCTGAAAACCAGAAATATCTCATGTTGCTGTTATTTTTAAATGTAGGGAGATTACAGCAGTCCATGGTCCCAGGGGCTCATTATCGAAAACCTCTCATAGACGCATTGTTTAAAGTTACAACAGGAAAAATTGTGGTTTTGGCAGTGTGCCTGTTGTAGCCGTGAATGCAGATGTTTCTTAATATGCGCCAAAATAATTAGAGTAGCGATATCTGTATAGATAAAATCCCCAACTTTAAGGATGTCCTGTGGGCCTTTGGTGGTACTTTGTCAAGCTTGCCAACCACACAAAATGGTACAAAGAAAGTGAAGCGACTAGTTCAACTCATCGTGGTACAAAGATCACAGTGAACTACACAACTACACGTGTGCAAACACACTCGTACTGGCAAAACTTTGAGAACCCTTTATGATTATCCACACTGACCACCGTTTACATTGATATCTGAAATAGGCCAATATGCTTTTACTTGTGTTGGTTTAGCTTTAACCACCAGCAGGTTAAATCCAGGTCCAAACCAAAAGATGAAGATCTCCAACGCAAAAGGTTTATGGTCTAGGAGCAGTCCTAATCCATGGTTTCAGTTTCTCTTTCATGCTGTCAGCCAAAATAAAAAGCGAACAGATGAAAACAGTGTGCTGTTTTAATGGGAGGATAGATCTTTATTAACCCACAGCTTCTCTCCACCAGCTCTCAGTGCTGCAACGTCTATGATTTAACTGTGAAGGCTGTAAAACAGGAAATGACCAAAACTCAATGTATGCAGCTTCCCGATCTGTCGGCGGTATTGTGGTCTTTTCTGTCTCAACTTATCACCATGCTCTAATGAAAACGGCAGCTAATCCAGTGCTGACCATGTGTTCATGTGTTGATGGAAAGCCCAGCTTTCAGTTGAGTCAGTCAATGGAAACTTAACAGATAATAAGAGTTTAGCTGATAAAGTTACTAAAGGTAAACGTTCCTTTCCACATTGTCTTGCATACAGACAATCTAACTGGTCAGCTTTTATTTATTTGTCCGTCAGCTGTTTGATAAAATGCGGTCAAGGGTCAGCCAAGGTCCGACTTCTCCCTAAAGTCTGAAACCAAGCGCTGCATGAGTGACAGCACTGTTTAGCATCTCTGTCCATTTACCGAGCCCAGAAAGCGTTTGTAAGTCAACGTCGGTGCTCCGAATGAGGATTTAATTACTTGCCTGCCTTGTACTTTGGCCCAGCTCGTACAGCAAGAGGGTAATAACTTTCATATCAGGGTCTGTGTGTGACGCGCCCTGTCTCTTTCCCACGGCCTGTAGCCCACAGTTTGTGGTCAAAACTTAAAAAAGCATGACAGGGCTACAATGCTGCCAGTCTGTAAAACAGCAAACCCACGTAATGGCTCATTGCATTCTCCTTGTTGCAGCAAGCCTCTTCTCCACCACAGACTGATGGGTGCATGTCAATATATTAATCTGAGAACTGAAAACAGGAACTTTAACTGTGTGGGTCTAAAAATTAATAGTGTGAAGTTGTGATTCTCGATCCTTCCTGTAAAAAAACTGCAGTGTCCCTACAGCTAACATATTATTTAGGGTGTTGATTGAGGGCTTTTGTTGAAATTAACAACAGGTGCACCAGAGGGGCAACAATGAGACGCCTGCAGAACAGGAATGGTTTTACAGGTGGAGGCGAGGGCTGCAACGATTCCTCGAGTGAATCGAATAATTTGATTATTTAAAAAAAAAAAAAAAATTAAAAAAATCCTTGACACACATCCCTTTATTTGTCCCACAATGGGGAAATTTCGATGTGGTAGTGGCAAGCTATTGTACAGACACACAATAAGATACAATAAACACAATAAGCAAGTATAAGAAGATAGAAATAAATAAGCAAATACACATACAGGATATGCAAATAAACAGTATACACTATGTACAGTATAGACAATATAGAAAGTATACACAATAAAAACATTATAGAAAATATAGACCATGTGACCAATCAAATGTGAGCAGTTGCTTTGTTTAAAATCTGCAGTGCTCGGGCGTCTCCGGCTAAGCGGAGAGTTTCACCCACATTAGCAGCATTAAAGTTCTCCATCTCTGGATTTCCCTCATTTGGAAAAACAACCGTTTAACAACGACCGTATCATCGGTGACACGTGTGTGTGTGTGTGTGTGTGTGTGTGTGTGTGTTGCCGTCGTCATCGTCACTGTGCTGAGAATTTTAACTCCATCTACAGGAACTGATCGCTAGAGCCAAAGTTTGCTAGCAGGCACCGCCATTAGCACTAGCGATTGTTCGGTACCAACAGGACCCACCTCTGCCCCCGGTCACCCATTAGGTACCTAGGGGCTCCATTTTATGCTTTAATCCCTGATTAGCGACTAAAAATAGACCTGCAATAGAAACGTTTTTAGGAGGATTACAACATTAAACTCTTGCAGCTCCCAGTTTTTCAACAAAAACACTGATAACACAACAGCAGCAGCTGTAGTCTGTCTGCACATGCACGGCAAAAGCAAAGAGGCAGAGCTGTTATTGAGACGGTGAGCTCAGGTGGAGTGAAAGTGTCCAAAGCAGCAACGCTTTTTCCTGTAACCACCATTAAATCTTCACTGGGAAACAGTTGGAGGTCTTTCATCAAATACCTGATCAGGAAGTGTCAACGTGAAGAAGAGAGAACTTTGTAGCTGCTCCATCCAACGCTGTTTGTTTCCCACAGCAAAAAACTGCAGTAAATCTGCAGAAGTTAAAATATGCAGATGAACTGTTAATAAGGCAAAAGTATTTCTTATCCGATTACTCGATTAACTGATGGAATAATCGATAGAATACTTGATTAAAATAGCACACGTGACAGACGTGAAAGGGTCTGGAGAAGCCATGGAGAACGTTATGCTCCCTGTAACGTAGTTCAGCATGACCGGTTTGGTGGTTGGTCACTGATGGTTTATGGAGGCATGTCAATGAAGGGACGCCCAGACCTCTACAGGCTAGGCAGCAGAACCCTGACTGCTGTTAGGTATCGGGATGAAATCCTTGGACCCATTGTCAGACCCTACACTGGTGCAGTGGGTCCTGGGTTCCCCCTGGTGCATGACGATGCCTGTCCTGATGTGGTGAGAGTCTGCCGGCAGTTCCTGGAGGATGAAGGGAAAAAAAAATGTAATAGTCTCAATAGGAACTGGTCTCAATAGGACCATGCACTGACATTGTCAGGTATGCATACAACCACATGAGGGCCATACAAACTCCTCTGAGTACCACTTTGAGTTGCTGCAATTACATTTTGGCAAATGGACTAGCCTGCTTACTTTGTGCCTAACACGGGCTACGTTTAGCTCCAGAAAAATAAGTTGTTTTTTTTTAGTTTTACTTTTATTTTACTCCCTCTTGCAGCTTTGCATTGTGTTTGGGTTTGTACTATTGGTTGAACAAATGTAAGATACTTTAAAGATATCATTGTGTGCTTTGTGAAACCGTGCAGTCACAATCAGGATACCCCAAAGAAGGCACCACCTGGTAGGTGGCTGAAATAAATGCCTTTTTCAATATTTTAAAAACCTATATCTAGTGTATTAACCTGGATTTTGATGCTACTACTTAGTATAATTTTTCCTTTTTTATTCCCTTTGGTTTGAGGGAGATTATAAGTAGTAGCACTCCTATTAGCACTCTTGTTAGTTTCTTGAACCTACAAAGAAATCCACCCACCTTCAACTCAAGTGCTTGAGACTCCAATGACCCGGATGGCTGAAAACCTTTAGACACGGTGCTCCTGATGCTTTATTTCTCTTACACAGTCAGTTGTAAAAGCTCTGTACTTTTGAAATAACTATTTTCCATGCCACCTTTTCTCTTCATCGTGCCGCTGGAACCATTTAAACTGAAGTGATCTGCACCGATGTGTCAGTAAAGGCTGGTTGTCTCCTTCCCCTAAAACGCTGTCAGTGCCAGCGTCATTACCGTGTACGCGAGCGGCCCGAGACCACCAGAAGAGGTGCCCCTTTGACCCGAAGAGCTTTTTCTCATTCGGGTCTGGATGTTTTTAAAGCAAGTGACGGGTGTAAGACAGAAGTGACAGTTCTAGGTCCCGTTAACAGGTGATAATGGTTAATAATCTGTGAAACCATCAATGTTACAGCGTTAGAAAGACTGGAGTCCTGATGTTATGCAAAAGCTTCCTCGTTCATTAAGATTTTAGTTGATTTGGGGAAAAAGTTTTGTAGATAATTGTTAGTTGTATAAACCTGCATGAGGCAGAATTTCTCATTATTAAAATAAAAATAAATTGTGAGTTTTTTTCAGCTTTTCATTTGTGACACTAAATTAAATATCGATGGTTTTAGGATTTATTAAGAAATAATCAGGAGGTAAATTGATTTAAAAAATGACCCTTAGTTGTAGCTCTGTTAACGGTAGTCCCTTTACGATGGTCTTATTGAACGGTTGCAGTTGCTCATTATGATTTTTTTTTGGGGGGGGGGGCTGTACAAAGGGAAAATAAAGAAGGACCACATCTTTGTAACTGGAAGAAATGCATTTGTAATTGGAAGAGCATAAAACTCAGCAAGCAGAGGAAATGGCTTAAAGTGCTCAGGGTTATCGATTCAAGCTTCAAGATTTATTTAGAATTCCCGGTGTAGCGATGGGAGAACGGGCCGAGCGGTCCTGCTGTTAGTGTGGCCTTAAGCAACAGAGGCTGCTCCCAGTCGCACCAGTGGAGCTGCTAAGCTGCAAATTGCAGGTGACTGTGGTTTAACTGGGTGTAGCTGAAAATATGAAGCAAAATTATGAAGAAAGTCCACGCTCAGCAAACCCTCCCTGGGTAAATACAGGTTTATAATGCAGGCTATCACTGAAGCTTTGTCAGGGTAAGTGGAAGGTGGAGGACTCCTGCTCGGTGCCAGTTTGTTAGAGCGATGGCTTTTCTGACGGGGGGCCTGTAGACAGACGGGGTGAGTCGAGTTTGACACTTGAGTCCTTTAGAAAACCTATCGGTGTAATTACAGCACTTAAACCTTCAAAGCTGATCGTATTATTTTAACCAAATGCAAACAGGCCGGCTGTCTGGGAGAGCGTGAATCACAGTTTTAATGTAGCTTTAAATGTGCAGGTACATTTTATGAGGTGAAGCGAATACACCTTTTTTTACAAAAACACACGAGTCACGTTGGAGTGTGAATTAAGGTTTGATGGCCAATAACAGTTATTAGTAATGAAGGAGACCCATAACTGATATTTGCAGTAAAAAAATGAAACGTTAAAGTCAAAATTTAGAATAAAACAACAGCAGGTTTTTGGAGCAGAGCGTTCAAATGAAAGACTAATATTTTTGTATCATAATGTGTACATGCTGTTATAATCTGGATTATTTGTCCTTGCAAATGTGCTTTCGGATGCTTTGATGTTTTTTTTAGACGCCACATTGTTATGGTATTTTTAATTTTTTTTAATGTGATTTCTTTTTTTAAATTAATTTTAATAAGCCCTTAATGTGCCGGGGATTCAGATGAAAATGAGTCTATGAAGGCTAATCCAGCACTTTTATGTGATGAAGCCCTGCTTTCATATTTGATAACGAGCACTTTTAAAAAAACAAAATCAGCGGACAGCAATGAAAGTGACAGAATGACTTTACATGGCAGAACTGTGTCTGTCAGTTACAGCAGCAGATGTTGCTGTTTCAGGCATTTTTAGTGTAACTGGGAACCTGGACATGCTTCTCACCCATGAAATTGATCTCAGGGATTTCTGTGTTGTAACTTCAGCAAAGAAGATGATTTGAGCTTCAGTGAGATCTGATCCCCTCCCTCTGCCTCTGTGCTCGCCGCTAATAGGCTCTTACTCCTGATCAGTAACCAATCAGGTCGTTCTCCTGGCAGGATATTGCTTCTCAGGGTTCCAGCCAGAAAAATGTTAGCAAGCTAATTAGCATTAACTTGGTAAGGTTAAAGGTTAAAGGCTAAATGCATATCAGACATTCAGCGTGTCCTAGAGCGCCGTTTCCTTCCACTAACACAACAAAAACGTTCTAATCCATGTGTTTAATTGAGGCTGATGCTAACACAATCACATTTTTAATGCAAGACAGGAATTATGACAACGGGAAGTGACATCATTTTGCTGGGA
>VUQJ01013698.1:2817-16467 GCA_015108635.1 Andinoacara biseriatus
GGCCCCCCGGGGGCGCCCCCCCCCCCCCCCCGTACTATTTGCACTGGCAGTGGAACCACTAGCAAAGGCTATAAGAACCAACGTTGAGATTTCTGGAATTCATTTGGGAAATATTGTATACAAAATTTCACCCTATGCTGATGACGTTTTACTATTTATTACTAAATCAGAAACATCTATCCCAAAATTAGTCTCTGTTATTAATCAATTTGCTATTAAAATTATGCCCCAACTGGGGGTTCAAAGGTCTGCTTGGGACCCCCCTGCTGACTTTCCCTTTAGATGGTCAGCCACAGGTTTTGCATATTTGGGCATTAGAGTATCCGCAAATACCTCTGAGTTGTACAAATTAAATTTCAAAGCAGCTCTGGACTCAATTAAGAGTGATTTGAATAGATGGTTTGACCTCTCACTGTCCTGGTTAGATAGGATGAGTTTAATAAAAATGAACATCCTCCTCAGGATACTTTACCCTATGCAAATGCTACCTCTTAAAATTAATAGAACAACTTTCTCTGAAATTGAAAATTGCTTGTCCAAATTTATATGGCATGTGAAGATATCTAGACTTAAGATGAAGTTTTTACAACTTCAAATTGACAGCGGGGGGGTCAGGCTGTCCCTAACTTATTATATTATTATTGGGCATGTCACGCCAGGTTAATAGCAGGATGGTTACACTCTTTTTTACACCAATATGAACCGCATGTAGACAGTTGGTGTTGTGAGTCCTTTTCACTACTCTCTCTTTTATCCATAGATCTCGCGATGCTTCCAGTCAGCGTTAGAAACAACAACTTATTGCTTAAAACATTAAAAGTTTGGTGTAATATTATGAGTCACAATGAGAAAAGGAAATATTCAAGTGCCAGTAGACCCTTTCCCCCTGGTATGGGTTTAAGTATATTTGAAAACTTGTATCACAAAAATTTAAAATTGGTTTGTGATTTGTTCAAAGAAGGTAGGTTTCTGTCCTTTAGACAAATACAAGTTAAGCGCAACAGCTTACAGAAGGACTACTTTGGTTTTCTCCATAAGACATTTTATACAATCATCACTTATTTTTCCAGATGACGAGCCAATCTTAAACCCCATAGAAAGTTTTCTGCTCAAATCTAACGAGGGTCCTGACCATAAAAAGACATTTATTTATTTATTTATTTTTATATGCGACTAATGATGCTAAATCCTCTCACAGCTGAAAATTCATTGGGAAATGGATTTGGGGGTTGAGCTTGGCAGTGAAACATGGCCAAGTGCTTTTTCACTAATAAAAAAAACATTTATCTGCAATAGACTCAGGGAGAACCGATTTAGAATTCTTCACAGGCTACAGCGTTCTCCGCAGTTAATGCATAAACTTTACTCTCAACATTCACCTCTCTGTAAAAAATGTAGCACAGTCGTGGGCGACTACTATCATTGTATCTGGCAAAGTGTATCAATAAACAGGTTTTGGGAGAACGTTGCAACAGAACTCCGTTTCATTTTTCATCAAACAGTTTGCATGGATCATAAGTTGTTTCTTTCTTGGTTTATCTGTGCATGGCCTGTCCCTGATGCCTGAGGAGACACAAACTTCTACATCTGGCAAGATGTTGCATTCTGTTACAGTGGATCCAAAGACAGCCCCCTTCTGTTACACAATGGTACAGAGAGACATTTAGGGTCTTCCCAATGGAGCGCCTCAGTGCCCTAACAGAGGGCAATTTGGGTGCTTTTTATAAAATAATGCAACCCCTTTTGGATTATTTACCTCAGGATTTAAATGATATACTTTGCAAAGGAGGGTGACATTTTTCTTTTTTCTTTCTCTCTCTTGTTATTTTTTGCACAATAAGTAAATGCTCAATAAAATATATATATTTTTAAAAAGTGTATAAATGGAGGGAGTGGCTGTGAAACACAGCCCTGTTCAGTCGACCTCTCTGCATAAATTAAGAATAGTGAGCAGACTTAGACCACCCTCAGCTCGCACATACCTTCGGCTGACAGCAGCAGCGCGTTAATGTTTAACAGCGCTGCGTGATACATTCACGGGAAAAGGTTACAAGAAAGAGAAACTGATAAAAAAAAATGTTCTGCACTTCTACAACACAATGAGCCACAATCAGATCAATCAGGAGAACCATTCAAAGAAAAGACACGCGCACAAACACACAAACACAGTATTTGTTTATATTTGCAGTGAGGTGACCTTTAGCATACACAGCATCATAGACAGTCAACGAGGAGAATTAAAAGCTGTTTTTAACCTTTGACCGATCGCTGATACTCAAACATTTTTATCCTAAAATGAGCGCTGACAGATCATCTGTCCATCAAAGCTGACACTGTGTTACAATAGATCAAAGATCAAAGGCATTGTTGTACATTTGTAGTTGTTTTATGATGATGGTTTACTAAAGTGAGAGTCCAGACAGGATTACTGACATGATTCACACCTCATATGCATCACCCATAAACAAATTAACCAAATTCCAAGCAACCCAACGAGCACCATCTGAGTAACGTTAAAGACTCTGCAGAGGGGATGTTCCAGATGACTCAATCAAAGATAAAGGGAGAAAGATCAGACTAGACTAGAAGTCAGAAAGCTCTCAGAAAGAGACAGAAATGAGGAGTATAGAGCAACCGCGAACAGCAAACAACACAAAACAAAACCACAGCAGAAAGAATACAATTTTAATTACAGAAATGCTCAATGCATGATGGGAAGTCCCCATGCAGCCTATAGCAGAAAAACTGGAAGATGGTTCACCTGATCGAGCCCGATCTACGGTATTGCTGACTTTGCACCATTACCCATAATTCATAGTGGAAGCCGGTATTTTGACACTGCAGTTTCTTTGAGCTGGCGTAAATGGCACCGCATCGGAGGTGGATACATTGTGAGGATGTTTTAAAAAGCATTGAGGACAATTCAGTAACAGTGCCCCACCCGCCAATTCTCCCTGACTGCGTAGATGACATGAAATTATGGCCTGAAGTCAGCTACATTGACATCATCAATTACATTGTTTTTCCGAAGGTGTTGATGGCGGGGAATTAAAAGAGCACCAAGGCGTGTAATTACCTTCAAAGCAATAAAATAAGGTAAGGTAATGCTGAACAAACAAGGCAACTTTATTTTCCTTAAAGCAGCTGTAGAGCCGAGCCAGAGCATTAGCCAAGCTAAGCAGTTAGCATGGGTCATGCTAAGGGACAGTGGAGCGGTGGAGACAGTCAGCTGTTCCTGTATCGCCAGATTAGGGAAATCATGAAGTCATGGAGCGATTATGTCATCTTGCTAACTGCTACCTGTTTATTTATGGAAGCCACGCATTGTTAAAGCTCTGTGCAGGCTGTATGCTGCAGTGTCACACTATAAATAAAATAACGTAAAAAAAATAAATAAATAAGAGGCTGTACATTAAAGAAATTTAAAGATTAAAATAACTAGAAAAAATGTGACTGATGTTGTGACAACCGACAACAGCACAAGTTGAACCCGAGCTCATGTTCTAACTAATAAAGCCGCCCGTTACAGCAGAAAGTAACCAAATTTTGTCATTAACTCTGACTCTGGAACATTTGACACCTAATCCTAAAGTTAGAGATGATGCCGGCTATCTGATCCCAAACTAGGAGCTGCTTCCGTAGGAGGGGCTCGGCCTCCCTGTCTACTTTAACACTGTAGAAACCAGAAGGACGCCTGCACTCCAAGAGCAAATTACTCTGTTTGAAAATATGTTTCCAGGATGTGATCAAGAAATAATGGGCCGGATCATTAGGGACTCAAACGTAAACAAAGGGTGGAAGTTGTTTTTGTTTTATTTGAGCCAGGGAAAAGTGAATAACAAGATAATAGCAACCACTATAAATATAAATAAATAAGATAATGAAGGCCTAAATGTGTGGATGTAAGGAGGAAGTTCATGCTTCGACTTACAGCAGAGCTTTTACGGCTCTGTGGAAGAACCTGTGCTTAAGTCTTTCTGTCCGTGCCCTCGTGACCCTGAGCCTGCCAAAGGGGAGGGGGCCAAAAATCCGGCCGGATTTTTTTGGCTCTTTTTCTCAGAGTGGATTCGGCTCAGGGATGGGAGAGGGGCTCCGATGACCCTCGATGTGGTCTTAATGATCTGCTGCAGGTACTTTCTCTCCTCTGTAGCTCACAGCGCTCTCCGCGGTGCATTGGTAGATGTTGGTGAGGAGCTTTTGTGGGAGCCCAGTTATCCTGAGGAAGAAGAGTCTCTGCTGGGCCTTCCTCACCATCTCTCTGCTGTTTGCCACCATCGAGAGGTAAACACCAAGGCACTTGAAGCTACTCACCTGTTCCACCTTTTCTCCAGTAATCAGCAGACTGGCATGTACTGAGTCATCGTGTTTGCTGAAGTCACTGACGAGCAGTTCGTGGCTCAATCTTTAATCATCTTTAATCATTAGCTTAGATGATATTCTATCTTTTTTTATGGTGCAGCTGTGATGAAAACTGTTTCTTTAGCTCCTTGTAATGTTTAAACATTCACAGCTGTGCAGTGTCGGTCTGATGTGTGGGAGTGTTGATGTGCTGTACACCAAGTTATAAAATACATATTAATAGGTGAGTTATGAATAAGGAGTGGCAGGTGTTCTGATCTCACTTTTATTTGTGGGCTAATTGAACAGGATGTCCGATTGCTGTTTATCAAAGGATTTTAACTTTCTTTATTGCTCCACGCCCGTCCCAACGAGCCAGGAAATTCACATCCAATCCATCGTCACAGCAACAGCGCTGACAGCAGTAAATCATTTAACTGTTATATTGTCCCACCTGACCAGGAGCAGGAACAGGAAGTGCTTACTGGGACAATATTCAGCGCAGTCGGGCATTCCGACGCCCTGTTAACTGTTTGTAACCTCTGAAAAGGTCGATCCAAAGTTTCTCCCTTGTTTCGGTGCGGTACACTCGCTGACCTGCTGATGAAACTAACAACAATAACGCAAACAAACAAGTTACTTCATAAACATTCGCGATCCTTCTTTAATTAAACTGAAGAAGCTTTAGAAAATCAGTGGAAACGTTTTTTATGTCGATACATTTTTCTTTCTTTTACTTTAAGAATGCTCTCAAAATAGGAAAATGGGAATTCTGAAAATGATCCAGAAATATGATTGTTTGATAAATAAAAACGGTGGCGCGGTGGTTAGCACTGCTGCCTCACAGTTTGAATACCATCTGGAAGGCCTGGGTTCGATTCCACCTTGGCGCGGCCTCTCTCTCACTGTGTGGAGTTTGCATGTTCTCCCCGTGTCTGCGTGGGTTTCCTCCCACAGTCCAAAGACATGCACTTACTGGGGTTAGGTTGATTGGCTGCACTAAATTGCCCATAGGTATGAATGTGATTTTAAATGGTTGTCTGTGTTTCTGTGTTGGCTGGCGACCTGTCCAGGATGTACCCTGCCTCTTGCCCTCTCGTCAGTTGGGATAGGCTCCAGCCCCCCCGCGACCCTGAAAAGGAAAAGCGGAAGTGAATGGATGGATGGATGAAAAAAAAGTGTGTGTATTAAGGTTTTGTTACAGGAACGTTATATGACCTGTTTAACTGAATATGTTCCTCATCATTTGGAAATATTAAAATGAGTTCTTAATACTTAAGATAAGAACTGAGTTCCAGAGGAAGTTACAGGACGTGGAAAGTTCCCCTCTAACGGTCACACCCCGACAGGTGTGGACCAACACACCTGTAAATCCCCTACTGTGTGTGTGTGTGTGTGTGTGTGTGTGTGTGTGTGTGTGTGATCCGATTATTCCAAGAATCGTCCGAGTCTGAGCATAAAAATCTAAAATCAAATACTTTTTGTTGCTAATGTCTAAATGAGGAAGAGAATGAAAGACGAGACTTTCAGCAGCTCGTTAACGGTTTTTGGAGTGACTCCGTTGTGATGAAGGCAGGAAGAAACTTCCAACAAATGCGACGCTTATACTCACTCCCAGATGTCTCACAGCCTCTCCTCCACTCGTAGCATCGGCTGCGATCAACGCTAGTTAACCCCAAACAAATGGAGCCCAATAATCAATGCCTGGCTCAGAGGACAGACTCCACGGACTCCAACCATCCACATTTTATGTCCATGTCCTGTCAGTGATCATTTCTAAACTTAACGTAACAGATTTCCTTGGTGATTAAAGAGTATTTAAGTTTGGGGCGTATATTGCACAACGTTACTGCAGCCATTAACCTTTGTAGCCGCATGTGAGAACAGCAACATCGGCCGCAGCTGGATCAGAGATTAGCCCGTCTTTATCTGCAGCCATGTAAGAATAGTGCCGCTCATGGTCTGGTGCATTCACTGTCAGCACAGTTTAAGCAGCTCATGCGCCTAAATCTCAGCAGTGTGAACGCTGTTTCCTGGTATATGCTACATGTATACTGTGGAAAATACCTGATTCTTCAAGCTTCGTGTGAGGAATCAGCTGATGTCTGCATTTCTGCCCTGGAGAAGCTGAACAGATGTACAGACTAGCTGGCTGCCTGAGCCTCCCCGGGCAGCCTAGTCTACCTCAGGAGACTCGGCTAAACCCGGTCTCATCACACTAGCCTCATCACATTTGGAGACCTTTGGAGCAGGACGCTCATGTCAGAATGTTGTTCATAGATTTTAGTTTAGCATACAACACAGTCATGCTTCAGTACTTCCCAGGAAAGCTGAGCTCACATCAACGCCTCTATAACTGAGTCCTGGACTTCCTGAGTGGGAGGCCTCAGGGGGTTTGGGTGGGCACTGACCCTCACAAAGAGCATGGGAGCCCTGCTCGTCTGCTTGCTCACTGCAGTGACTCATGAGCGTACTTTCAAAAACAGTACAAACCACTTTCTCAGGTTGCAGATGACACCACAGTAGCCTCATGAGCGAGATTGAGTCATCACACAAAGAGAAGGTGAAACTTTTAGTGGACAGGTGTGGAAACAAAAAACTGCCTTTGAGTGTTCACAAAACAAAAGAGACAGTTATTGTGTGGGGGCTATCCTGCACCACCCACCACACATTATTAGGTTTCCTGTAGAGACACGCAGAAGCACCACCTTATTAAGCATCCCAGATCATCTAAAGTCCCTCAGCATCATCTCACTAAGAAAGCAGAGCAGCATGTCCACGGCTCAGTAAGAAGAGCAGACCTCCCTTTATTGATCCCAGAGGGAAATATGTGTGACACAGCGCATCTGCTCTTTGTATGAGCATTAAAAAAGTGTGATGGCTGTGAGTACCACAGGAGTCTTCCAATACTGATGTCCATTGTTCCCTAAAGATGTTATAAAGCGGCTGATCAGAGTTGTTCACGATAGCTTCAAAAGTCTTCAGGGTGCAATTTTTCACCTCCTCTCCCAGCGTGTCCAGTCTGGCTCCAGTTACAGAGCCAGCTTTCATCCAGCCAGGTGGGAGGAGAGCGAAACGTGACTGAAGTCTCCTGAAATTACAAAGAGTGCCTCTGGATGTTTAGTCTGTGTCCTAGCAACAGTTTCATTCACGTGGAACTTCGGCTGTTGCTTTGGGTGGAATGTTCACGATTATTGTTATGATGTGGCTGGATTCTCCTGGCACATCATACAGTCGCACACCAACTGCTAATAATTCATTATCAGGGCAGCACATCTTCTCCTTGTCTGTGGCATGTGCAGGATTGCACCACCTCTGGCTCACACATAAAGCCAGACCCCCACCTGTTTTCTGGCCACTACCTTCAGCATCCCTTCGCATGAGGGTGAAACCAGGATTAAGTGGTTAAGTGTTAATAACAGCAGATCTATTTGCACTACTTCCAGTCTTTGAGTGACGCCATAACTTTATCTAAGTGAGTCATGTGTCCTATCTGCACTTAAAGACTTTGAGTTTCTAACACAGGAAATGAGCAGGCATCTTTAATATGTTCCTTTGTTACTTTGCTGCATTATAAGCTGTGTGTGTGCTGTTTCCCTGACCGCCATCGCTCCCTGGTTTGTTTATGGTTTCTATGATTTCTATTGAGGTGCATTGTTTATATTGTGCTGCTTGCATGGAAGTAGGAGTATTATACAAAGTTACATCTTGGATATACTTATGAACTGCAGTAACCTTAAACATCCATGTATGCAACTAAAACATGAAGCCAGTGAGGAGATGCCAAAACTGCAGCTCCCCCAGTGCTTTTGGTTTCCATGGATATGCTAACCAAACTTGCTTGCACCACTTGATAAGATGGCGTTTCGCACTCTTCACCAAATATGCCAACTTCAGCCAAAACATGAGGCTATAGATGTGGAATTCAACCCAGAAAAACCAAGTAAACTACTGATGTTTTCGTCTTCTTCTTCTTCTTCAGCAGCAGTTGTTGTTGGTGTTTGTTGCTTGGAGGAAACTCCTACAGCAACAGCTCTGGTCTCCAAGTGGATGAACCCCACCTTACCCCGCCACCCCTCGAGAGTCTAAATGAGAAAATGTTCATGAAGTCTTCGCTGCTCAGAGATGAGCACGTTATATGTAAGACGACGGTGCTCGCTCGGTGTTTTTATGATGCTGGCCGTTTGCACCTGTATCTGGAAGATTAACTGCAGTATTTCAGTGTCTCCGTTATTCCAGCTGCACCCTCAGCTTGGCGCTGCTGTGCTTGCAGTCTGTCCGTCAGCTGCTGTGTTTCAGATCCACATCAGCACTCTGGAGCCCCACAAGCAACGCTGTGAGTTAATGTGTCACTAGGTGTGCGTTTACACAGTGTACCTGGAAACAGTCATGGTGATGACTGTGTGTGTGTGTGTGTATTTGTGTTTATATTCTATCACATGATAGTATACATAGAAGTGAGCCTTTATATTTTTGCACTGCATGCAGTTTTGTGTTTATGTGTGACAGCCTTTATTTATGAAAACATATCCTGTGAGTGGAGTTTTAATTTATCCATGTCAGAGCAGAACGGGATCATGTTGACTGTCATCATCAGCCTGGGGGCTTCTAGGAAGTACTTGAAGGCGTATCTTCATCTTATTTGATTTCATATTTAGCCCTGTTTCGTTAGAAAAAACGATTCCAGAAGCGCATGTTTTGTAACATCGTTTCAAAAAAATGTTTTGAGGTATTTTCTAAAATATCACGACTTATGGTGACTGACAGCCGAGACAGACACGTGTCAGCCGTGTGCTGACGTCCGGATCTGTCAGACGAGTTCCAGCAATGCAGCTTTGGTCTTTGTAAATTTTGCCATAGAAAAATGAAGACTCACAACAGCAGCTACACTACTAGCAAAGCTCTTCTCTCAGCAACTCAACATCTTCATCTAGGAAAGAATCCAGGTTATTCTGAATTCTCTTATTTTTATATCACAGGGACATTAAAAACACACACCCGTACAAAATCATCAGTCAAATTTTTGCAAAAAATAAAGGTTTAAAAAGCTGTTTTTGCTCTGCACAAATCCTCAGCTGCTCAATCCAGAATGCAAACAGCACATCTCTTATCCCACCACAGTACTCACCAAACACCATGCTAATTCACATCATGGATACAGTAAACCAAGGACAAAGGTAAGGAACATCACCTACATCTTTACTCTTTTTTTTTGTTGTTGATTGGCTCTTTCGTTGCAGCACCAGTACAATTTTTACAATATATTTATTGGACTTTACTTGAATAGGTTGACAAAATAACCCAAAACTATCTCGGACTTAGGAGCAGGCGGTCAGTGCGTCTTCTGTCTGAAACAAGCTGTTTTAGCACGCACACAAAGATGAGTCTGCATGCTCATTGGCTAATCACTTGTTAAATACATGTCGTTAGCCAGTGAGCAAATCCTGGATAATCCTCCTTTCTGACACTCAGAATGATCAAAAAAATTATCCCAAATGAGCGACTCGGGCGCCGTTTACGCAACACCGTTTTCAAAATGAAAACCGGTGCATTTTGATGCGTTTCGACCTCCCGCTGCACGAGGACGGCGTGAACAACAAAATTTTGTTCAGAACAGCCATCTAAGATAAGCAACAGACCGGGGGGGTGGTATTCTTGAGCCGCAGCCGAACGGCGCCGCCACTATGGGTGCAACTCTTATATCCACACCTCCAACGGGTGGCCTGGCAATAGGAACTGCAGCGTTTTTGCGTTTCTGTGAAACGGAGATCGTTTCTGAAACATCTCCGTGTAAATGCGTCACTTTTCGGAAACGACAATGGCAAAACGACAACGTTCCCACTGGAAATGTCGTGTAAACGGGGCCTCAGGAAATTAAGCAGGAAAGTGTTTTTAGGTCTGGACAGAGGGCCCACGTCTTTTTTGCAGCCATGACTATCGCCCACTGGTGGCCATTAAAAAGAATGCAGGTTTAAGGCACTTACACATTGGTGCTCAAACGCTATGACACTCTTTTATACTGTGTGTTTCTGTAGCACCACCTTTCTTTTAACATGTCTTCTGATTGGCTGCTCCCCCAAAAACTAAACTTTGAATGGCAGGTGGGCGGGGCTTTGGTACTTACAGTTAGAGCAGGGGTGGGCAACTCCAGACCCCGAGGCCCGGTGTCCCTGCAGGTTTTAGATGTGTCCCTGATCCAACACACCCAAATCAAATGGCTGAATCACCTCCTCAGTATGCAGTCAAGTTCTCCAGAGTCCTGCTAATGACTTTTATATGTGCTTCAGGTGTGTTGGATCAGGAACACATCTAAAACCTGCAGGACACCGGCCCTCGGGGCCTGGAGTTGCTCAACCCTGAGTTAGAGCAATGCTGGGTGTTTGGTTTATTATGTGACACTTAGATATGAGCGGTTTATGAGTATATATAGAGCAGGAAACAAAGAAAGACCTAACAGATCCTCTTCCTTTGTGTTGAGGAAAAAGAAAGAGGGGGTGGCACTTAAGCTCAAACTTAAACATTCCGGATATGATGAGTCCTGAAAGCATCTTTGGATATTTAAAAATAATCATACATTTTTGTGACACAACAGCCTGAAATGTGTGGCTTACTTTCCAAACCTCAAGCTGTTACCCAACCTTAGCACAGTCTGTCTTTTTTCCAACCACAACCTGAAAATGAGTTTTAAAACAGATGCAAAGCTGGCAGCAGAACGCTTGCAGCTCTTCCAACTGACGATGTTGCTGCGTGTGAGTTTGTGCTTTCTCATATTTTATTTGCCGAGCCCGTGCTGCTTCGGTGCAGATGGTTGGTTGTTGCTGAGGGAGGAGTGCCCAAATTATCTGACACAATCAGGGGTATGTACCCACAGCTCTACTCCTGGAAGCATTCTTGGTATCCTGCCACAGGAACAGCTCAAACCACAGAAAGCAGTGTTATAATGAATTCATACAGTTTAGATAACGATCTTTTGTTTCTCTTTCTTTCGATTGCGTGCGCATTAAGAGCAATGTTGGGGTCATCACTCACAGAAAAAATAAAGTACACACTTACTTTAAAAAAAAAAGCAAAAAAGCAATGAATTACTTAAGTTATTTACTCCATGAGGAAAGTAAGTTGTTGAACGACTCGGTGTGTTACTTTCTCTGCAACATCACCTGCACGCATTGTCATGTAACTACAAGTAAGGAATGTAACATTAAACCTCACATGTGCATGATGAAAAGAACTCACCATAAAGTTTTTAAACACTGAGTCAAAATGAAGTCCAGAGGTTGGTGCTGATGTTAATGAAAATAATAATAAAAATAAAAGCTGGGTCACTATTTTTATTAAAGATAACTAAAGCTACTGGTTACATCTGTAACCACCTCCCTCTGATGCATAAATTCAATGAGCAAAATAAAAGCTCTGAGATCAAAGAAAGAGGAAACATGCCAGGACACGATGCACTTGGTGATAAGAAGGTGGAGATACAGTTTTTTTTATTAAAAGCTCTCCAAGGACCACAGCTGCTCTTCATTCAGACGGTGACCAAGTCGCTGATGGAGAACAGAGGCTGATGTTCATAATGACATAATCACAAACTGAGACCAATGTTTTCTTATACTCGTCTCTCACAGTGTGACCAAAGAATCACAAAGTTATTACAGCGCCTGCTGGAAAAATATAATTAGTGTTTCAATCAATTGATATGAATTAAATAAATTTCAGTTCATTTGCTGCCCTGAAATGTTACCAGGTATATTTATCTCTGAGGGACAAACCTGAACCATCAGGATCCAACTGTGTGTGTGTGTGTGTGTGTGTGTGTGTGTGTGTGTGTGTGTGTTTGTGTGTGTTTACATTTCCTTCAATGATTTCGATGGCAAACATTGTAGTACAGACGTTCCTGCACAGCCTGTTCTAATCCCCAGGATGTCAGTTAGTGCCAGTTTGTGAATGATGCACACAGTCTGCACCGTGACGCGTTACAGGATCAGCAAGAAGGATCTGCCACGCTCAGTTATACAAAGATTACTTTAGTTCCTTCATCTAACTTGTGAGGTAATAAAAGAAACCAGCAAGTGGGGAAAAATCTTGGTGGCCAGTATTATCAGTGTGTGAGGGTACTGGCGGTGTTTGTTGGGGGTAAGAGGCCAGAAAATGCATCATGCTATTAATTGTCCTCACAAAGATACATTATGCATGTGTGCAGGAGCCAGGATGGATTTTCTGTGTTGTTCTTTGCTCCGCTCAGAATTCACACAGAGGTTTGGGACGGTCACGCTCATGTTCTCATGATCTGCTGTGCCGATGTCACCTTTAGCACCTTTGCCAACAAACACTGTCCTGAGAGTTCACTGACCCTGAGCTCAGGAAAACTCAGTTTCACTTCTAAAAAACACGACTCTGCTGCAGTGAACTCACTGAAAGGTTTAAACCAACAAACCCAGAGGTTCCCTCTGGCTCTTCGTCTGCTGTCTGAAACATCCATCAGCTGAATGCAGCAGTAAAGAGATTTGGAGTGAGAGCCATACACATGCTCATTTATAATAAATACAAAGAACATGGTACCAACCATACTGCAGTCTTATGGTCTCAAAAAAAGCCAACGTGACTGCAGCAATAATGGTAAGTTATGGTAATGTTAGCACAGACTGCACAAGTACACAGATACAGATTCCTGCTGATCCGTAGGACAGGTGTACTGGCTGGAGCAGAACATAAGCTGTAAATAAAAGATGGTCATAGCATTGCCGTTTTGAGATCGGTCCTGACTTGTCAATTACAAGTAAGCTGTGCTCTAAATCATACCCCCTTCATCCTCCTTCATCCTCCTTCACTGCATCCATGGATCTTCTCTGTGGTCTTCCTCTTCTCCTCCTGCCTGGCAGCTCCATATTCAGCATCCAGTATCTCCACCCTCCGTCTTCTGTACATGTCCAAACCATCTCAGCCTCTCTGACTCTGAGCTCTCCCGCTGATGGACTCGTTTCTAATCCTGTCCATCCTGTTCACTCCCAGTGAATCCGTTCTTAAAATGAACATAATAATGTGTCAAATAAACTTTAAGTAGCAGCTGAGACCATAAACTCATCTGGAAAATGTTTACTGAGGTCATCAAGTGAGAAGTTGAGTAGTTCCTGCACAGACATCAGCAGCACAGCTTTAAGGCTGCATCCATACCAGGAGGCTGCAACCATCTCTTAGATACAATGTAGAATAAACTTATTTATTATAAGACAATAAAAATAATTATGCATTGTGATGTAATCTGATAGGACTGTATCTCATTTTTAGTACTGCACAGTGAAATAATGGGCTTTCCCG
>VUQJ01013700.1:3217-18077 GCA_015108635.1 Andinoacara biseriatus
ATTTTTGTGCTCTTTTTTTTTTTTTTTCGTGCACCACCGCTTCTCTCGTTTTCTGTTTTCATTTTAATGTTCCTCGCTCTCCGTTCCTGCTGTCACCTTATCACAGCAGGCATTGTTATGTTAAACAGATGCTTAGAACCTGCGTGGCACCAAAATAAAAGCCGAGAGCCACTGTCTGCCTCAGTGTGAAATGGAGCTTATTATCTTTCTGATTTCAGTTCAAAGTAGTTTACAAAGCTGTTAAAAGTTTAATTTTAGCCTGGCAAAATATTGCGAGAATGAGCTTGTTTTTTTTTTTTTTTACAAACTTGTCCAAGTCCTGCAGATTCGCTGGGTTTTATCCAGCGCATACACACATGCAGTATAAAGAGCCTCTTTTCCTGCTATTCTTCTGCTTGTTCCCACCATCTGGGACCGATGGGGAGTGATGTGCTGCGATCAGCTCCCTGGTGTAGGAGCACACAGGAGCACAGAGCGCAGCAAACTCTCGCTTCCCCCCCTGACATTTTGGAAAACCCTTGGCGGGCTTGACTTGTGGTGATTAATTATCTAGAGAGCTTCTGAGTTCACGGATGACACAATCTCATACTGTACAGGCACGTGCACATGCATATTGTGCAGGGTGATTAATGGAAGGGTTAATATGATGGGAAAATAAAAGCAGCAGCGTATTTGGTGCAGCGGGGAAAACTTTGAGCACACTTTGCCCTTATTTATGCCAAGCTGAAATTGAGACACTTTACTCAGCGTCTACAGCTGTTGTTTAATAGACCTAATGTATGCAAACATTTTTTTCTTTCAAAATGTAATACTATATTACTATACTATATTAATATAATATTTTGTGCAGGATTGAGAAGCAAAGGGTACCTAGAGTTTCATAGCTTAATTTCAAGCAGCACCCTGCACATCAAGCTGATGTTAAAGTGCAAAACACTGGCGTTCCTTGAATAGATACTTTTGGCTGGCTTCAGAAGCTGGTGTTACTAGGTTACTTTTATCAGTGTGTGGGAATTATATATTTATAAATCAAGTCCAGCACTTCAGCTCTGAATTTCTGGCTGTAGTATAGTGTGGCCAAAAACAAGATTTATAGTACTCTTAAGACTTGCTAGCTGGTTAAACGCCCCTGCTTTCCACTTTTTACAGTAGAAAGCACAAACTATATATCTATGCTTGTACATCACTTGTTAGCTAAAACTGTAAGACATTATACACAAGTGAGTATCATGCATCCCATTTCCACTAAACATGCCTGTGCAGGCCCACAGTGGGTAGGTGTGGGTGAACTGTGGGTCTGTGTGGGCAGGGCAGAACCAACTTGTCTGCAGACTATTAATGAGTTTGTTTCAGCATCATCAAAATGATGTTAGGGGTTCCATCTTTGGGCTCAGTAACGTTAGGGTGCAGAAGTGACAACCCAGTTTATCTTTGGTAAAAGTGCATGGAATCGGATCTAGATTTGCTCTGCCATAGACTGTATAAAACACTGGCGTAGCTTCTGGGTCGGAAAAACAAAGACATTGAAGGAGTGGCTGAAACCATTGCCAAAAGATGGTAATAGTTGTGGCTGTAAAAGAAATAAGTTCCAGACCTGTGGAAGTCGATGGGAAAATGGCTTTCTGTCTTGACTTCTGTAAACATTTTCCTGATGGGTCATATTGGATAAAAGTCTGCAAGTCTGGTCTTACACATCATTGTGAACTGTAGGCAAAAACTGAATGGCCTCTCTTGAGCATACAGAGATACAATCACTTGATGATCCTGATTTATAAAACTCTACTCAGTTTGGCCCCAGCTCATTTAAAATCACTCCTACAACGATCTACTGCTGCCCATTCTTTATGCTCCAACAATATCTTTTTTTTGCTGGTTCCACGCATTAGAACAGAAAAAGCAGGCATTCAGCGTTATGGCTCTGATAGCATAGAATCAGCTCCAGTCTGAACTTGCATTTTATATCATTGGATTTACTTCAAGCAATTCTTAAAAACAAGCAACGTGAGTCATTAAATCTATGTCACTGCTTTTAAATGGTTTTGTAATTTGTTTTAAACTTGTGTATATGCTTGTAATTTGTTATTTATTTATTTTTTAAGCCTGTCATGTCTGGCGGTTTTTGCAATCGGAATGATGATTCAAATGCACTGATGTAGCAAACATTTTTGCATTTACAAGGAAAGCTCTATATGTTTTCTATTCTTGTTAATTTTTTCAATTTTTATTTATCTATTTTTATTTAGTTATTCAGGCCAGGCATGACAGGTAATAGGGAAGAAAAAAAGGGGGGGGAGAAAAGAAATAGGAAAAATAGAAACAAAGGGAAGAAAGGAAAAAAGATAAAAAATAAAAGAACAGTAGATATACATACATACACATTCACATATCTGTACGTACGCACATGTTTGTGGTAAAGTGTGTATGTGCCTCTGTCATGGAATGTACTCAATAATGAGGGCAAGAAACTGCAACCATGCCCCCGGTGATCCAGAGGCAAATCGGGAAGGATCCAGGGGATCCAGGCCATCCACCGCCCACTAGGAGCTCAGAAGACCTGAGGCCACACATCCCGATGGCAACCGCGCACACGCTCCAGAGGACGAGGGAGGGAGACCTCGAATGAAGCCCCACAGCCAAAGGGCAAGAGTCCAGAGAGCCAGCCCCCCCACAGGCCAGCACCCCCAGCACGAGACGAGCATGCGGTCCCCAAGGCCCCAACCACCCAAGAACAGCCCGACACCCAACAGAGCCCCCTCCCCCCACGCCAAAGAGGCCAAAGCCACCCCCAGGCCACAGCCGCCAACGGAGTGGGTCAAGAACCACGCCAAGACATCCGGCCAGGCACCCCGGGAACCACGGGCACCCATACCCCAGGGGCGGCAGTGAGGATCAGTGGGGAGCAACGGGGAGCGATAGGGAGGAGTATCTCCCACCCTCCGCAACAGTATCCCACAGATGTCAAGGCTCAGCAAGCCACAGACCCAGGCCCAGCTGTCCACACACGCAGACTGACATACAAGGATACCTAGTGTGGGTGAGCGGGTACCAGCACCGAGCCAGCGGGAACCCAGGGAAGCAGCCAGCCCAGCCCTGAACAACTAGCCAGTCCCACACCCCAGACAAGGTGCATGAAACTGGGGTGTGGGAAGACCCAACACATCACCTCACTTTGGGTGGGAGTGGGTGTATGTAAGTGTATGCAGTGGGACGAATGTGTATGAGCGTGTGAAAGCTACAGTGCTATTAAAATTGGAGGGACAGATGTAATATGAGCACTGAATGACGGCACCCAGCCACACTGCCTCTCCAAGGCCCTCAATGTCTAAAATGTAAATAAAATTGAGGAGCAGGCAGCAGTGAACAGAGTGGGGCCACCTCAGCAGAACCACCACTAATCACTGTGTGACACACCTGCCCCCCAAGGCCTTATGTGTATTTGTTTTTACTTTTGTTTAACCAGATTGTTGTGTTGCAGATTTTCTGCCCAGGTCCCTCGTGCAAATGAGATCTGGATCTCAACGGGGTTTTACCTGGTTAAATAAATGTATGATGATGATGATGATGATGATGATCTTGATGATTGTAAATCACAGAGTATAAAAAGTAGATGTAACTACCATAATGTCACCTGGTTTCTGAATTCCTATTTTGAAGCCTGACCTGAAATGAGTGGTTGAGCTTATAAACTTAGCAGGAAAGTGTTTCTAGAAGCTACATCCATCTTTGACGCTGTCTATGTTTACAACTCTAATGGCTGTAACTGATTTTAAATCAAGGTATACATCCAGAGATTACAGTCTCTCTTTTCTTCAGCACCAGCAATATGGTATTTGTTAAAAAAGGTTCAATAAGCAGCTACATTTATACTAAACTTTAATGTATGTAGCTGCTCCTATGTAGAAGTCAAGCTGTTGGGTCATGATCCATTGATATACAAATAGTGTTTATGGGGTTTAGAAATAGCCCACTTGCTTGCAGTAATGTGGCGCTGTGACATTATTACTCTGTTTACACCACTCTGCTGGGAAAGCAATGTAAACATGTGTTATCACTTGGAATTGTTTTACTTCACACATAATTCAGCTTTAGGTTACAACACATAACAACACATAATGTAACACGTATCTGATAAAAACAGATGCACTGCCAGATTTTAATATTTATCCTTCAGAAACTTATAGCTAGTGTAAATGTATTTGTTTGACTAAATTTTTTCAAATATTGAACGCTAGGCATTTTTTTTCTTTTAATGTGTTTACTTGTGCAACTATAACCTGTCATATGTTAAAACTGTATCAGTTTATTGACGCTTCTATTGAGTTTCAGTCAGGGTCACAATAAGTCAGAAGATATTGATTTGGCATCTTGGCCCTGTTCTGGCATCTCCCCATCCTTTCACACATACACATGAAAGCCTGATGGGAAGGGAGAGCAGCAGCAAGAACAGAGCAGACCTCAGTGACCGCAGATATGGGATTGATCAAGTCTGAGCTGGGGTTGACGTGGGTTGCAAAGTGACTTGCAGATGTTTAGCAAATGGAAGCAGGCTAAAGCCGCACAACCCATCCTATGTGGGATTTGGCAATTGTGTGTGTATAGAAGGGTATCAGCTAAGCCATGAGCTGACACTAGAGACTGACACTGAGATCAGCTTCTCTGCTGGGATTGTGGCTCAGCTTGATTGCTCAATTTGTGTGGGCCCAACCACTGACCTCAAAAAATAGGAGTAAAAAAGAAAATGAAGAATTGAAAGAAAGAATGACTTTACTTATATAAAAAAATAATATTTTTATTAGAGATTGGATTGCTGTGACAGATTGATGACCTGCCCGGGGCGTAAAGTGCCTCTCGCTTTGTGAGAGCTGGGACACGCTTTTTCGAACAGCTACAGGCTGCGTAGCTCACCAAGAGAAGACTTAACTGTGCATCAAATAAGCCGGGAGCACCCATTAAATGTACGCTCATGCATTAGAAAAATATACATTACTGCATGCGTGCACGGATTTACTTGCCTCCCACACACACAGGTACACAAAGTCTATGGTCCAAAGTCACAAGGTCACAAATGACTTGATGTCAGAAACCCTGAGCCTTTTCATCTGCCTGATAAAGCAAATAAATTAGAATCCCTGCTACATTTTATGGCATTTTAGGTGAGCAGAATAACATTAAACAGCCTGCTACACAAAGGAAACATCTATCAATAGACGTGACAGATCTATCCAACTATAATGGCATTTGGTGTTGGGAATAGACCGAGAAGTGTAATAATTCATTGGTGAGGTGACGTCTTGCCTCGTCGCGGCAACAGAAACCAAGCGTGAAACCAGATAACCTTAGTAACACTTTGTGATAACTGCCAGTGTATTCGCTGCCAGTGTTTTAACGGGCGCCCTTCCTAAGCGCTGGTTCTTGTGTTCCTTTGACAATGAGATCATCCGCTCCTAATACCTCCAAGACCTTCGGAGGTGAATTTTTAAAAAAGCAGTAATTAGGCTGCAGAGCAAAACAAAGTGCTGAAGGAATTCACTTGATTTTTAAAGAAAATTAGCAGGCAGCGATTTAAGGCATACACTTGAGAATTGCAGTTAATCCACTATCTTTCTCATTAATTCAACCCTTTTTTTTTAACTGTACTTAACTTCTCTGACATTTGCAGCCCTATTAGTTTTCCTCTTTATATGGCTCTGGAGATGTTATATAAGGTTTAAAACTTTCCTGTGAGCGTTATATAGAATAACCCAAAGCTCCTGATCATCTTCTCCTGCTGCCCCCCCACAGCCTCCTGCAGACAGCTTTACCCTGGGGCCAACTAACAAACGGCCTGTTCGATGAACCAAAACGACTAAATGACTTGTTGTTGCCGCGCCGTGCATCAAAGGCAGGTGCATTTATGGCAGCCTAGACGATGGGTCGAGGAGATCCGAAGGCGCGCTGCTTGTTAGTGTCAGACCGGCTCGGGAAAAAAATAAAGAAAAAAGAAATACCAAGGTGAGAGGATCAAGCGCTTGTCACGGGGTAATAAAAACAAACGGGAACCCAGCTTGTGTGAGAGGAAAGAGCGGGATGCTGGCATGACCTAAAGGTTTCAACACTGGAGTTATTTTTATTGTCGCTGTTATTGATAGTAAGGTAAATGTCATGTTCTGGAAAAGAGCTGCTATTATCTCAGTGCTAAGGTTAACAGCAACAATGTGGAGCATAGTAAGCAGAGTGAGTTCAGCAGTAGTGCGACGGTGGCCCCAACGGCGATGATTATTTTAAAGACAGGCTATATGTGGATATCTGCCTGGAGATGCAATAGTAAAGCTAATTAGATCGAATCGTTTAGAGTCGCTGGAAAACAGGCGGGAACGGGAGCCTGACGATTTCCCACCAGAGTGAAGGCAGTAGCCTCATCAGGTCAACTGTATCACCAGCTGCTCCAATCAATTCTTCCCAGTTAACACCCATGGCGCCACATAATGAAATAATTATAACTAGACGGGGAGAGTATCTTGTTGATTTGCAGAATTTTCAATCTTATTTTAAAAAGGGGATTAGTTTTGTCAGTCGCAACCGAGGCCTACACTAGCTCAATTACGCCAATGTACAAAAAAAAAAGAAAAAAAAAAAGATTTTTAATTAATTCCAAAAACTTGTTATGATCTCTGAGATTGCATTTGTTAATGGAGTCATGCCACCGTGTTAGAAAAGCTCTCAATGGGGAGACCGCTGCTCTGCTGAAAGCCTGCATTTATTTATACATTCTGCCCTCACTTGATACAATCAATTCTGGATACAATGCTGGAAAATATTGCCATTCATGCCCAATGGAGGGAGTTGAGTTCATTTAAATGCCTGATTTCATTCCTGAGATTTTTTATTTTTTGGGGGGGGCTGATTTTATGTAAAATGAAACAAAAATCGCAGAGCGTGACTAATCGGTGTCGTACTAAAATTCCAAACAGGTTTTAATCTTCAAATTGTGGGGCTCAGCCGTTTAAAAATAAAAAACAAAAAACTAGCTCAAGGGTAGTTTTTAACATCAGCCCTCTTTAGAGACTCCTGAGCTTTATTGTCAAGTACAAAGAGAACATTTGAAGCTGTACAAGTGTTCTTAGATTATAGTTCTAGTGTTTTCTAAATTCTTAGGTTTTCTCACAATCAAGGTGAGTTCTGGTTTTACTATTTTTTTGACAAAGTTATTGCTCAGTATGCATTCGTTTACACTGGATAACAGATGAAAAACAAAATATAAAACTCGCCTGGATGCACTCATGCATGTAAGGTAAAATCACTGAGCAAACTAGGCAATGCAAATCACTGCTCTCTCTATCCTCAAAATTAAGAGTAATCAGTTAAAATTATTGCTTTGCCTTTGAGTAGATTGAAAAACCAAAAGGTACCTTTGGCTGCGCCTTTATTTCCCAGCAGATCACCACAGTGGATGGATCCACATATTTGATTTGACAGATATTTTACACCAGATGCACTTTTATCAGGGCTTGGATCTGGCACTAGGAGAACACCAGCCTTGTGATCCACTGAGGCGAGTTTGTGTTTCTTCCCGGAATCGAATCAGGGATCGTCAGCATGCCTTTCCCTCGCTGGATTCAAATGATCTTCACAGGAAATAATACAAATGTGCAACACAGCCTGATTTTTATCTTAGTCTCTGTTCTTTGTCAGCTCTCCTTACACTGAAGCACAGCTGTGGTAAGTTACACCCCACTGCTGCTGCTTCACAATAAAAGTGTTTAACGCATGAGGCATGCAGTTTTTTTCTAAAGCAGTAGAAAAGAGAAAATGATGTATTTGTGTACTGTGGTTTTCAAAAAAGCACATCAAGTTTTATGTACTGCATGGAGTAAATCACAGCCACAGTGAGCTGCAGGATAACAGCTGCACAACTCAACGAGGCAAGAAACCTACAAAACAAATCAGATTGCTGTTCCTTGAATGGCCACTTGAGGCTGGCTCCAAAAGTAACTCCCAAGAGATTCCTAAGATAAAATTCCCAACTGCCATTGGCAGCATTTATACTGGCAATGGTAGTTGGAAATTTTGTGATTGCAATGCTTTTTAACTGTTGTGTTCTGTTGTTTTGCTAGCTTCAAAACTATTTGCCCCTCTCAGGATAATAAAGACTGCTTTGACCTTTGACCTATACCTGTGCCAACTGTGTTAACATGTAATAGAGTTTCAGTCAGGTTTGTGGTTATGACATACTTAGATTTAACACAGGGGTATAATTTATCAGTAACTCACAAAAATTAGCATTTTTTTCAAATTAGCTTTTTTATCAAAAAAGTACTTTTAGCTAATGCTACCATAAACTCACAGCTATCTAGTGCTGCCTTAAATATTACCAATATAGCTTAAAATACATATATGTCAAATGAATAACCCTAAATGCTTTACATTCCCCTTTTTGTTACTCAATAACTAAGAAAACAACGGGAAAAAACTTTTTTTATCAATTCAGTACTTTTAGTATGAAGCAGTGAAGCAGCATCAGCAGGCTATTTTGTATTGTTAACATTTATCTATATTAAAGACTCCAACTAGCTGTCTGCTGAGTTTATTTTGCTACAAACCTGTTTTTTACCCCTATTCTTTCTTTCCAACAATGGAATTTAGCGTTCTATTTGAATTACCTCTAGTCTGCGCTAATAATGCATTAGCTAACAACTGTTTAGCACGACCCTATCATCTAAATGTAGTTATCAAGTTTCATTAAAAAAAAATGCTAAACCCAATGCTCCGAAATAGCAGACCACAAAAAACAAATAATGTCATGGTTGTTACATTGATGTTTTATTTTTAAGAGCCTGACTGGACTTCTTCAAGTTTTTGAAGACGTTCCACCTCTCATCCAATACGCTTCTTCATCTCTAAAACCAAAAGATGGAGAGTCTCAGGTATTTAAACTCTAGTGGACATGGCCATTATACCCAGTATTGACCATGTGCATAATCACATGAGCCACCAGTGATGGTGGCTTACGACACCAGCTGTCAGCCACCTGCAATGCAGTCTTGAGATCCCTTCCCAGGCGCCTCAACACCAACTCACACCTTATTTCAGGTGACCTAAATAGGTCACATGATAGGGTGGGGGCAAAGTCTCACAGTGGTTTCCCCCAAAACCCACTTTTTTCCCCACAACTTGGCTCATGTGATGGGGGTGGCTCATTAAGAAGTCCAGTCTCCTTTTGTCAGACTCTTAAGACTAACCTGACCTGGATGACTGAACAGCAGGCCAGGAGAGGATGAAGCTGCTATGATATCTTTAAAAAACGCACTGCTGCATTTTCCTTTCTGTTCTGTTTCCTCATGACAAGCACGTCACAAACAAAGCAGATTTTTTTTCCCCCCTTTCCTCTGTATTTAAATCCCTGTGAAGATCTCACCCACTAAAACTGCCCCGGCTGACTCACAGCACCGCTGCGGCTTTCCAGAATTCATTCATTCCAACTGGTCTCCCCTCAAACACCCAGCTCGAACCTGTGCAAAGCCTCGTTGTACAGCTCATCCACCGCTTTGTTTGTTGGGCATGTCCGTGTCCGGTGACTGTTGTGATGAAAGGTATTTGATTCTTACAACTGCTTTTATGTAAAATGGCAGGGTAGTGTATGGCGTGTCTGTCTTCAGAACAAACAACAGAAAGGTCCTGTCAACAGGACAAAGCCCTTGGAGCTTCAACAGTTTGACAGATGTTTGCTATATGTTAGCAATTCCTTCTTACAACTACAGCTACTGTACTTTTTTTTTACAGGTTGTGAAATGTTCAATCTATGCAATATTTGGCGCACAGCAGAGTTTGCACAGAAAATAGTGTATTTTGAGAAACGAGCAGATGTCTGACAGATCACGCATCTGGGGATGCAGGAGGAGGAAGTGAGAGCTAATAGATGAATCCATAAGTGTGTGTGTGTGAGTGTGTGTGTGTATGTCTGCCCATGTGCTTGTCTCTGAGGGAGCATCAGAGTGCTTTATCTGTCATCATAAGGACAGAGACAAAGGCGGCACTGCCTGCAAACAGCAGCCACAGCCAGGCTGTGTTTAGGAATGTAGTGACAAAATATAATATATTGCTGGTGTGAAAAATGCCGGGGGAAATATTTACAAGTGTCAATCAAACATGAATCTTGAGATGTGACTTAGAATTTTCCTACAGTGACATCATCATGCAGAATTATGTATACATTATACATTTATTTATTGAAATATTTGGGAAAATAATTGCACCACTTCATTCATTTTATATTTCATTTCCCACGGGTGTTCCACGCAAACCTCTTAAAGTCTCATTTCAGGGTAAGTAAGTAAGTCAATTCTGTGCTCTCAGTGCTGCAACTTGTCAAATGTGAGTTGGAATAGAAAGAAAAGCCCCCGGAGTCACACAGATTTGAAGTTTTCAGGATCATTTATTTAAATTTTACGCAGTGTTGCTGAAAAACAAAACAAAACATAGCATCGCTTATTTCAGCCAATAGAAAAAAATATCACAGGCTTCCCACACAAAGTTTCCCACTGCTCACCCCGGCAGTATAATCAGACTCTCAGAGTACTGTGTCTCTCAGAGTTTGCGGAAATGGTTGATTGTCCGGGAGAGAACCTGCCCCTGTGTGTACGTTTGAACTTTTCTTTAATATGTGCAGCATGGTGTTGAATTCTTTCCACAGTAGGAACACGTTGACAGAGCAGCCTAACAGGAAGCTGAGCACTTAGAGATGTTTGCATTTATATTCAATGAAATATAAAGACAACATCTGTAAGTCTGCCTCTGTGTGCGTGTGTGAACAGTGTTCCTGTTGCAGAGAATAAATGCGCAGATCGTGATCTGAGTGGGAACTGCTGTTCTTCAGCCTGTAGAAATCAGCCTATAGCAGCTGCATGCAGAACGCAACAAACCCTGAATCCACATCGGTCTGAGCGGGCTTTTGGTTGTCACCTTTTTTTGTCAGGAATCCTGCATAGATTATCTCTGAGCCAGAAACATATGCATCATCCACATAATGAGAACAAACTTGTTTGTTGTTATTTGTGTGCGCTACAGTACTGGGCAAGCGACAACCCGCATTTCTTTAGATTTTGCGAGGAAAACGAGACATAACTGTGCAGTTAACACTGCAAATATCAATGGAACTATAAGGCAAAAAATAGAGTTTGTACAGTTCTAATGAGCTTTAAAGTCAATATTTAGTTTGAGCACCTTTATTCGTTAACACAGCCTGAATGCTGTGAAAGACAAATTTTAAGTAGTCTTCGGGAATAGTTCTCCATTATTTGGATGTTTCTACTTTTTGTTATTCTGTCAGGATGATCCCACACTGCTTCAGTAATGTTGAGGTCCGGGCTCTGGAGAGGCCGATCCATGATAGACGGTGTTCCATTGTGTGTTCAGGAATGCTTTTACTGCAGTCGCAGCGTGTTTGCACTCTTAAGGCTGTTTCACACCAGAATCGTTGTGTAAAGACGACACGAAATTCTTAATCTTTCGGATGCGAACCTGTCGTGTAACCTACATACACACCGGACGCATTGCGTTTTTGCGAATAAATTGTCCTCATAAAGCGAACAGTGAAAGAAACGAAGTCGGCATCAAGCGATGATGTAATGAGGCCCTGACGTTTCTAAACAAGAGAAGGAAGAAACAGATTCTGGGTTCATCCAACTCATAAAAAAGCAGCAGCAGCAGCAGGGAGAGTTTCATGGTTTGGTCCCGGAGCTGAAGCTGCATCACGGCAGCTATTGAGCATATTTCATATCAGTGGACAGTTTGAACTCTTGTTGGCAGAGTTGGGATCACATGTGAGGAGGCAGAGAATAATATGCAAAAGCCCAATGACACGGAGCAGCGTGTAGCTGGGCCAAGGTGGATTCGAACCAAGACCTTCTAGCTGTGAGGCAACAGTGCTAACCACCACGGCACTGTGCCTAAAGGTCAAAATTCCAGTTATTTCTTTGCTATGTTGTCTGTTATGTGTAGACGCAACACCGGTTCATCCCTTGAGTCTGAAAATCAGTGAAAAAGCAGCCAGTGTCAAAGGAAGACCTTCAGAAAGCCCTGAGCCCTATTGCCCCAGACCACTTAAACAAATTACGAGAACCTTTTTGCTCCTTGGAAGCAAATAAATGAGGGTTGGCTCAAGACTTTTGTATAAACACACACACAGACACACCCACACCGTCGTTTATAAGAAAGTTAGCATCAGTACTCTATAGCCCCTTTGTAGAACAAAACTGCATCTCTGCCAGCTTGTTTGCTTTATTGACTGCTGTTTTCCTGGGGTACCGACGGCGGCCTCAAACAAACAAACCGGCATGCTCGATAGAAGCCAAAAAGGCTTTCAGTGTGTGTTATCCTGAACAACTTTGTTCACTCATCTGCCACTACAGCCTCCCCGATTAGGAAAAGGCAAACAAGAAAGGAAGGTGACAGCTGAGCGGTGGTTGGTGCTGAGGCCCAGCTGGGTGAGGGATGCACAGACTCGTGCATGAAGGATATGAAACTAAAGAAGTATAAAATGAGTAAGCTCCCCATTGATGCAAGGCAAGATGATGACCACTGCTCGACTTTATTGCATCAGTTTACTTTTTCCTGTTCTTTAATGACCGTAAAGTTTATTTTTATTCATGAAACTAAACCTCGGTTATTGCAATCACTTGTAATTTTATTCCTTTTTATAGTCTGTGAGCCACAGTGACTCTGCTATGCAGAAAATCATAAAACATTAAACCACAATTTACACTACTATAAAACACACTCAGCACAATGCAATTTTCTGCCAGAAAATCATTTTTAAGCTCTTCTTCCTGCTGCTGCCACACACATCTGCTATTAGAAGTTGGAAATACTTTCAATAAGATTTTTCTGTATCAAAAATATCAGCAAATATTCAGCTCATTTATTTAAATGAAGTATCTACTAAATGCTACCTCAACATTATTGAAACATGTTGCTTATAAGCCAGTTCAAAGTGCACAACCAACGCGGGTGAGTTGAAAGTTGATACCGATAATGGATTGAAGCCTTTGGAGAGGCACGGGAGGAAGACGAGAACATGAGCCAGAGCGGGATTTTCAGATTAATTTCGAGCAACTGCAACTGTGTTCTGCCCAAAGTGTGATTGGTTCAATAAATATGGTTCCAGAAATGGAAGTCGATGTATTAACAACTGAGAAAAACTGTAATTAAACCATCCGACATGTGTCATAACACATCCAGGAGATGTGAAAATATTATTTCAGTCCCAAGTTTGCTTTGCTTTGATAGGAGTTATGAGGGTGTGTGAGTATCTCTATAAAAGCTGACAGGTGTGTGTTCACACAATCCCACAATCCTCCCAGGAATGAATGTCCCAGCATGTTCACCCAAAGGTCAGACTGTGCAATGCTCAGAGAAATTACAAAAAAATTATAAATCTCAGACTCTTAAAAGCCTCAGTTAGCATGTTAGATGTTAAAGCTCATGACAGAACAATTAGAAAAATACTGAACAAGTGTGGCTTGGTTGGAAGGGTTGCCAGGAGAAATCCTCTTCTCCCTAAAAAGGACATGGCAGCATGGTTTAGTTTTGCAAAGTTCTGGAACGATGTCCCTTGGACAGATGAGACAAAACAGGTGATATTTGGCTGTAATGCACATCACCACATTTGATGAAAAACAAACCAGCTGATTGGCAGCTGGTATGAGGAAATAATTTGGGCTTGTTTTACAGTCACAGGACCTGGAAGTCAACTCCTCTGTATACCAAAGTATTCTAGAGTTAAGACAGAGGCCATCTGTCCAGCAGCTAAAGCTGAAACTGGGTCATGCAACAAGGCAATGGCCCCAACCACACCAGCCAATCTACAACAGAATGGCTGAAAGGTCCAGTCAAAGTCCAGACCTCAACCCAATTGAAATGCTGTGGTGGGACCTTAAGAGAGCTGAGCACAAAAAAAAATGCCCACAAACCTCAAAGAACTGAAGCAAAATCCCTACACAACAATGTGAGACACTGATAAAGACATGCAGTTTAAAACTGCTTTAAGCTACTGCTGCTAAATGTGCTTCTACAAGCATACTAATGTTTCAGTAAAACAACTGCACATCTACTAGGCACATCGACAAAGCCACATTGGTCTAAGCTACAAGTGAACTGCATCCACTAAATAAGCAAAAAAAAAAAAAAAAAAAAGAAATGTGAACAGCAAGCGACTGCAGTGACTCACAAAACAGGGCTAAAGAAGCAAATGACCTCAACCAGCAAGGTTCAGAATACACACAATGCACCCACAACACACTCAACTGTGCGGATAACCACATGAGTCGCTGCAGGCAATGTAAATATCCTGTCCTCTCGAAAGAAGCGGTGTGACAAATATGTTAGCTTTAGCATAAGTAATGCCGGTTCTATCTGACGTAAGCCCTTACAATGTAAGTTTCTATATGCAGAAAGTCTACAAAAGAGGAACACTGTTGAGTTTAGAAACCTTCCTGCTAAACACACAGATTGTTAGCAATACAAAGAGGAGATAAGAAAGAGATAAAGGGACTCACAGATGGCATTCAGCAGAGAATATTTTGCTCGGGGCCAATGTGTGAGACCTCTGTGTGCTCGATTCAAAGAATGTCATTTGTCTAGTTACTCAACTGAGCACTGCAGCAACAGAACATTCTGTAGAGCATGTGTACCTCAGCCCACCCTTGATATTTTCCTTCCTGTCACTCAAAAGCTTGCCACCAAAGGCAAAAATCCTTGACCTACACCCACCCGACAACAATACTCTTTTATAACTCGAAATATTTGGTTTAAAAATATATTTGTCGTGTTCTTACTGTTGTACTTTTATACCCCCCCCCCCCCCCCCCCCCCCCCTCACTTCCAC
>VUQJ01013708.1:11592-29596 GCA_015108635.1 Andinoacara biseriatus
CCACACACACACACACACACACACACACACAGACAATGGCACTGGAGAACTCCATCTTCCCCTCCCGTCCGGACTCCCTCTCGCTCCCTGTGGAGGAGAAGGTGGACAGGGAAGAAGTGGAGGTGGCCACAGAGGCCACAGCCTCCACGGGAGTCTTCAACCTATCGGAGGAGCTGGGCCACGTCGTCACCACAGAGACGACACCTTCCCCTCCAACCTCGGCTCAGGTCAACAAATCGTTTCAGTCCAAGCTGGCTGAGCGGGAGGCCAAAGCCAATCAGCACAGGAAGAAGACCCAGGGGATAGAGAAGGAGAGGGGACGGTTCGGGTGGGGTGAGTCACTCTGAATGTGACATCTTGTCCTTGATCTCCCTCCCTCCCTCCCTCCCTTCTGAGATAACATGCCCACTATGTTATTTAAATGTTTTCTGGACTCTCAATCCAAGCTGATTGAAATGCATTACTCTTTTGGTATCTGATAACATCTCCAGAGATTTGGGGATATTGACTTATTCTGCATGAACATTTTCTCCATTCAACCCTGGACCCCGTTCTCCTCCCCATCTGTCTTGCAGCACTACTGGTGAATCTCCTCTAATTTCGACCATACTGCAGTGCTTCACCCCTCAGTGATTATGACAGTCTTGCTTATTAAGCTCTGCTCTGTTTGCTCCAATCTTTGCTGTACATCTTCATAGACAGAAAAAAAGAAAGCCTAACCAGGGAACTGGGGAAATGCACAGTTTACGTGACCCTTTGGCTGTTTAATTCACCATAGCTGAAGTATAGAAATTCAGCTATGGTGAATTTCTTTAATTCAACTAAGGAAAAGCTAATTACTGGTCAAGAATTGGTATAAGTGTTTCAAAGACCACACAAAGGAAAAAAGACCCTACAAAACAGCACCAGAACGTTATCACGGAAAAGCCAGATAGGGTTATAATTGGCCAAAACATCTCTTGGAACCTTAAACTGTACGATGCACGATGATTGATGTTTATTCTTTTAAGTTTATGTGATAGCAGTTTTGTGTTACACTTTCAGTTCTGGCTGGGTTCACCCACAGTAAAAAGCCTACAAAACAAAACAAAACACAACTGAAGTCCACTGTTGTAGCTTTTCTTCTCCGAGTGTTTGATGATGTTGTCCCGTCACACTTCGTGTGCTCTCTTTTATTCACCTGTCATTTTTCATTTATGTTTTCCCTTCTTCACCAGTCTGGCTTTCCTTTGAGCCATGCTGCATCTCCTTCAGTAGTTTTGTCCCCTGCCACCTCCCTGTGTTTATGCTCGCGTCTCTCTAAGTGCCTTCATTCAATTCTCATTGTCTGACTGCAGTCAGAGTTGTAGCTTCAAACAGCAAAACCTTTCAGAAAGGCTGCCTCGCACATGTTTTTGTTAGTTTCTCGGAACAATAAATGTCTTCAACACTGTAAAGGATCAAAAGGAGATGGCACTTTTCCTCCTATTTGTTAGCCTTGCAGATTTCTTATTGTGCCTCTTCGCTTCTGTTTCTCATGTTTCTCTGCCTTTCTGCCCTTTCACCAGCCCGCACTCGCCGTAAGAGACAGCGCTACGTGGAGAAGAACGGTCGCTGCAATGTGCAGCACGGTAACATGCGGGAGACGTACCGCTACCTGACGGATATCTTCACCACTCTGGTGGACCTCAACTGGCGCTGCTCGCTCTTCGTCTTTGTCATGGCCTATGCTGTCACATGGCTCTTCTTCGGGGCCATCTGGTACCTCATCGCCTACTGCAGGTGAGATTCAGGAAAAAGTCATATGCACTGATGTTTATGGATCTCTTATGTAAGTCCTGATCCATAAAGAGGTCTGCAGATTTTCATTGCAACTTCTCATTCCAAATCCAAGTGACATCAAGAATATTTGACCTGATTAAAAATGTATCTTCTGATATTGTAGCAACATTGTATGACCAAAAACAGGGTCTTCCATTATCTGTGTGCTGTTCGTTTCCTTTCTGCCAGCACGTCCTTATATTAAAGTTTGGGAAACAGTCTTTTCTTATCAAGAATTAGAAAGAAAAACCTCATCTTCATGTTCACATAGTCCTAGCCAGCAAAAACGCAGTTGAACAGACATCAAAACAACACTGTGATTTGGTTCAAAGTAAAAGCTGAAAAGTTTTATTTTTTTATTTTAAAGCTATATTTAAAAGGGGACCCCTTAAATCTGTATTTTACTGAAAAGTAAAAGGACTTCTCTTCCTCCTCAACATCTCTGCAAACCTCTCAGATGACCTGCAGCTTCACACCCAGACCCTTCTTCTGTGGCATTGCTTACCATTGCACCACAGTTTTGCCCTTTGATGTAGGAACAAGTTTTGCGTGTCCAGAGTTGCACACAAATGTTAGTATGTGTACCTGGAGTGACGACAACCATTTCACACCAAATAAAATTTCAATTAGATGATGCGTTAAAAACCAAAGATGCATGTAATTTTTGACAGCTAGGTGTGATTTCACTTTCACTTTTGACTTGAAATCATCAGAAAACTGCTCAGTAAATATAAACATGGATTTATGTTTGCAATCAGAGCAAATTCAAGTCTACATAATAGCCTAAAAAAAGACGCCTATTTGCTTTTTAAACCAAATCTATCCCGTAAGTTTGGTGCTTGGTGAAATGAACATGATGCTACAGCCAGGAGGCTGTTTAGCTTTTCTTGAACTGGTGACAAAATTGAAGCGTAACACAAGATACAACGTGTTAATCAGTGAGCTTCAGTGAAGCTGGTAGGGAAATTTATTTTCGCTCTCTCCTCTCTCTTAGTGCTAAACTAAGCTGACTGCCTCCTGGCTGCGGCATCACATTTAGCAGACAGATACGAGAACAGTATCGAGCTTCTCATTATATTTCCCCCAAAGTTCAACCATTCATTAATGAAATATCTTCAGGGAGCATGACATTTTTAGACATTTCTGCCATAACGGCCTAAAAAAAAGCACACTTTCCCCGCCAAAAAAGCAGATGACAAAGCAGTATTAATATTACAGTGTATTTCATCATAATGTGCTGCCTCTTCGTGAGAAGTGACTGCTGGATCTCTGCTGCAATTAACTAACGTATTCGTCTCATAAAAATTGTGATCCTTTTATATATCAATTCCAGGCCGTCCTGTGGCGTGCCAGAGAACTGCCAGTGTTGCTGCAATGCCTTTGTCACCAACACAGGTCAATAAAAGTCATAGATTATATAAATGACCTAACAGCACTTTCACTGATTAGCACTCGTTCTTTGGCTGGAGCTGTGTTTAATTGGGGGCATTAGTGTGTGTAGCGTGTGTTAGAAAGGAAATCCTGCAGACTCTTAGTGGCACAGGACTGGAAACAAATACTTCAAAAGATGCTGAGAGGAAGTTGCAAGTGATATGATATATGACGAAAACGGTGGGTTTCTGCAGCCTCGGCAAGAAGTGACAGCATAAATGGTGACTTAAGCACCGTGTTTAAATCTGATGAACAGGATTACTTCCACTCATTGCAGGAATTAGCTAAGGTGCTAAGGTGCTGGGAAATTGAAAGGGAGAAATGAGTCGTCATCTATATATTTCTGCACCTCTAGTCTAAAAATATAAATCTTCTCGCTCTTAGTCTATTTTTCCCTCTTGACACCCACTTTGTCACCTCCCGCCTTCCGTTTCTCACACATTCTGCTTCTTCGCTCCCCAAGGGGTGATCTCGACCATCTGGAGGATGAGACGTGGACGCCATGCGTCAACAATGTCAATGGCTTCATTTCGGCTTTCCTCTTCTCCATCGAGACTGAGACCACGATTGGTTATGGCCACCGTGTCATCACTGACCAGTGTCCAGTGGGCACCATGCTGCTGCTGCTACAGGCTATACTGGGATCAATGGTTAACGCCTTCATGGTGAGAAGCTGGGACGGTAGAAAACAGAGATGGGGGCGATATTTAGAAATCACTAGCAATGACAATTAAGATTATTTTGGAGATACTTTATATGATTATTCAGACTTTTAGAGATTCACTGTCTGATAACTGTTATGGTCTTTGTTGTATGTGTTGGTTCTGTTTGTGTTTCTATTTTCCCTATTTGACCCTCCATTTTGTGTTGTCCTGCTTCTTGGTGTGAGTTATTATTCTTTTGGTTGCTCCTTGATTCTTATGTGTCTAATTTAACTTCCTGTTTTTGTTCTTTTGCCTCCTTTTCAGGTTGTTTGCCCCACCCAGATCCTTTTTACCTGTGTCTCATTTTCCAGTCAGTCCTTTGTGAATATATAGTTTTGTATTTCCCTTTGTCCCGGTTGGATGGTCTGTTTGACCCCACCTTATGTATTAACTGTGTAATGTGTGTAACATGTTTGGAAAAAGAGCTTGTCAGACCTGTTCTAACAAAGCAGGTTAATGTCAGGTTAAAGAAAGATAAGATAAGATCAACTTTAATGATCCCACAGCGGGGAAATTTGTGCATTAAACACATGGATATGAGAAATAGGCTTTTAGATTCAGAGTCAGTGTTCAAATTCATCTAATTCCTTTAGCTTTCTGAAAAGTGCCTGCAAATACTGGTTGACCTGAGTATGTTTGCTTTAAAGGAAGCCTCCTGTCAGCTCAGCTGAACAAAATAAAAATAATAATACACAGTTTGATTTGAGCCCAGAGAGGAGAGTGAATGCACAAATACTGTAGAGCCGGAATGACACAAATTATGTGCAGATGGTATTCTGCCAAAAAAGAATATTTACACTGAAAATGCTGGTGAAGCTTTCTCTTTTTGTGCAATGTAAGCACTCTTTTGATGAGGATGAATTCACACGCAGACATTCAGGCTGAATCGTGTTTATGCATGTTAGGGAGCTGGAAACATTCCAGATTAACAACTGATGTACACGTGGCGTGGGCTGTTTTATTATGCATATAAAAACGGTTGATTCGGAGGTTAACTCAGTGTCACTATTCTTTTTAAACAATGGACACTGGCAATAGCGAGCTCTTCTGAAAAATGAACAGGGTTAGTTTGTATTTGGCACTCATAATGAATGCATTCAAGACATGGAGACTGCATCAGAATTACTTGGCTCTCAAGCTGATGTGGTTTTTATGAATACCAAGAAATATTGTTCTGTGATTAATAATCATCTGCTTTTCTACATTGTGCAAGGCTCCCAGTCTCTTTGAGTTCTGAGCAGATCCTGTGTTATACATCGTTCCTCTCTCTCTGCGCAGGTGGGCTGCATGTTTGTGAAGATCTCGCAGCCCAACAAACGAGCCGAGACATTGGTGTTCTCTAAACACGCTGTCATCTCGCCGAGAGACGACAAGCTTTGCCTGATGTTCAGGGTGGGTGACCTTCGGAGTTCCCACATTGTGGGGGCCAACATCAGGGCCAAACTCATCAAGTCCAAGCAGACTCAGGAGGGTGAGACGGTTAATAATAAAACCCATTCTTTTTCCCTTGTGCGACAAAAACTGCTGATACATTATTAAACCAGTCATTCTGGTATATATTTTATCTTTCAAACCCGTTATTTTAAATTTGAGCAATGCAATCTCTCTTCTCACCTCCACTTTATTGGCTCCTCCAGGTGAGTTCATCCCTCTGGATCAGACAGACATCAGTGTGGGCTTTGAGACAGGCGATGATCGTCTCTTCCTGGTCTCACCGTTAGTGATTTCTCATGAGATTGATGCACGTTCACCCTTCTGGGACATGTCGCAGACCCAGCTAGAGAAGGAAGACTTTGAAATCGTGGTCATCCTGGAGGGAATGGTGGAGGCCACTGGTGAGGAGACAAACACCAAATTAAGAATCACCTGCCCTTTTAAATCCATTTCTTCAGTGCTTTTTGCTGCCAGTTGACTATTATGTATTTACAAAGTTACATAAAATCTATGTCCTACAGTCAATCAGCAAGTAAATAAACAGGGCTATTAGTTTAGACTGAAAAGAAAAAACAAAATTGGAACATAAATAAAGAGAAATTCATTTCCATGTATGCACATGAAATGACAATGTGGGTAATGGGAAAAAAACCTTGCTGCTAAACGTGCTGCTAGAAATCACTGTCTAATGAATGAATAAATTACTAATATATTACTCACTGGCAATAGTACAAAAATAAATAGATGATAGGCCTGCACCGTCATAAATATTTTAAAATTTATGAGGGAGCACGCTAAACAAAGAATATCCCAAGCAATATTTTTCTATTTAAAGGTTTTATGTAACTTACTTTAGGCGTTTCTATGATTTAACATGCTAATTATATTATAAAATATAGCAAAATCATTACATTGTATAAGGAAAAGTACATTGCAATTTAAAATGGATTGTAAATTTCTTGCAACCTCTTTTGTAAATGCTTATTTGGCTACAACAACTAGAAAGAAACATTAGCAAATTAACCTTGCAGCAGTCTGATATTATACTAACACATCACTGTTTTACAGAAAGCAAACTGTTTAAAACCGAGACTTATCTACCCTTCGGCAATGCACAGAGCCCTGCTGTGCTTACTCATTCTTGATAAATCATCAGTAAAAACTGACCTATTGTGCTATATATTTCCATCTTCATATTTTTATTTTTGGAGTCTACTAGAGTGGCTTTGCATGATTCACAGTTCCTTCCTTCCTTCCTTCCTTCCTTCCTTCCTTCCTTCCTTCCTTCCTTCCTTATTTCCTTCCATTTATCCATCCATCCATCTTCGTCCACTTATCTAAGAGCCAGCTGTCATAGAGCATGAAGCAGAGTACACCCTGGACAGGTATCCAGTCTATCGCAAGACTAACACATTTGCAACTATACCTAACTTAGAATCACCAACTAACCTAACCTCATACATGTCTTTGAACTGTGGGAGGAAGCTGGAGTTCCTGGAGAAAGCCCACACAGGCACGGACCCTCTTGCTGTGAGGTGACAGTGCTAACCTCTGCACCACCATGCCACCTTATTTTCTCTTCCTTAGACTATCAGGATTATCTATTGAGTTCATCAGCAAAATGAAAAAACAATTTCTGATCTTTTGACCTTGGGACTTTCAGGTCATACTTGGCACAGATGTTGTTGTATACTATGCCAGCCACTTGGTTATGGCATTCCATGTATGCCCTTCCTGCTAGCATCTTGCACCCTGCTGTTATGTGCTGGATTGTTTCAGGGGCTCTGCACCTGGGGTCTTGCCTGTGTGCTATACCCCAGCCTCTATCTATCTTGTGCTTAGAGCTTGTTCCTGTGCTGCCATGATTAGTGCCTCCTCAGCCCGGCTTTGTCCAGTCATTGGTAGGATTTCTCAATATTAGTCACTTCTTCTATCTACTGGTGGTATATGCAGAGCAGGGGCCTGTGTTTCCATGATGGTTCCTGGTCTTTTTCCCGTTCTTTCTCGGATTTCTGCTGCCTGAGGTATTCACTAAGCACCTGATCCTTTGTGGCCATCTTCCTGATCTGATTGTTGTTTCATCAAGGACAGTGGATCTAAGACTTACTAGTCCTCAGCCACCTTCCTTCCACTTAGCGCACAGTCTCAGGGTGCTGGATTTGAGGTGAAACCCTCCATGCATGGTAAGGAGCTTTCCTGGCTTGATGTCAGTGGCTTCTATCTCCTCCTTTAACTAACTTACCCCAGCAGGATATCTCATGACTGGCAGGGCGTAAGTGATGATTGCCTGTATCATCTTCTTCCCGTTCAGCTGTCTCTTTAGAACTAGCCTTAGCCTTACTCTTACTTGGCGGTTGCAACTTTCATGGTTCCCATTTGCCTGTGGGGTTCCAAGGTACTCGTAGCTGTCCTCAGTGTCTGCAATGTTGCCTTCTGGTAGTGCAATCCCCTCACTTCTGACTATCTTCCCTCTCTTTGTTACCATCCAACTACACTTCTCTAGTCTGAATGGCATTCCGATATCATTGCTGTAGAGCCTAGTGATGTGGATCAGTGAACTGATGTCTCATTCACTCTTGGCATACAGCGTGATGTCATAAATGTAGAGGAGGTGACTAATGTTTGCTCTATTCTGTGATTAGTATTTGTAGCTAGTTTTGTTAATGATCTGGCTGAGGGGGTCAGGCCTATGCAGAACAGCAGTGGGGACAGAGCATTTCCTTGATAAATCCCGCACTTGATGGTGACTTGTACAATTGGCTTGAAGTTGACCTCTAGTGTTGAAAGCAATACTAGAGGTCCTGTTGATCTTGTATAGTTCTAGGCATTCTAGCATCCATGTGTGCGACATTGAGTCAAAGGCTTTCTTGTAATCAATCCAGGTGGTGCTCAGGTTGGTCTGTTTAGTCCTACAGTCTTGAGTGACTGCTCTATTTACCAGTAGCTGGTGTTTTGCTCCTCTGGTATCTCTGCTAATTCCTTTCTGAGCTTCACTCATGTATTGATCCATGTGCCTGCTCTTCTTAGCTGCTATGATGCCTGGCAGGAGTTTCCATGTTGTGATGAGGCAGGTTATTGGCCAGTAGTTGGATGGGACTGGTGCCTTATGGGGATCCTTGGGAATAAAGACTGTCCAGCCTTCGGTCAGCCATTCCAGGTGTGTCTTAGCCTTTAGCTGGTGGTTCATTTGTGCTGCCAGGTGCCCATGGAGCTTCTTTAGCCAGTAGGTGTGAATCATGTCCGGGCCTGGTGCTGTCCAATTCTTGTGAGACTCTTTATTAGTAAGTCTGTAAGTCTTTACTTGGCAGGGCCTCAGGTTTGGACAGCTTGTTAGCTTCTTAGGCACGCCTTTCTTCATCACACCTTTCTGCAGCTCTGATAACTGGCTAACTTTCTCTGTGCTGCCTTGATCTTAGCCTCTAGTCGTCTTTTTCATGAAGGGTACTTCTCCATGTGGCTGTTCATCTTATAGCCAAGCATCTCAAGGATCACTGCTGCCATGGTATAGATCAACTGATTGGTTTTTAGTGATGGTCGAAGTCAAGATAGTCCGTAGTGCTGCAATCTCATCTTTTGCATCAGAGGGTACTTCACTTAGTCTTGATAATCGGTCACGGGTGGTCCAGGTTTGTCAAGCTGACAAAATGTCATGCTCAATATGTAGTCACTATATACTAAATAGTGAGTGAGCTAAGGCATGGGCTACAATAATCTTTTTGCTTTTTATTTTGCAGTTTCTAGTTCTGATTTTCTTCTTCCAGTCTCAATGATTCTTCTAAACAAATGCATCTGGATTTACAGAATACTGATTAGCAAAGTAATTTGCACAAGCTGGGCAAATTACTCTTTGCTCATAGACCCTCTCAGATTTTATATACTTCTAAGCAATTTAACACATGCTATTTTTATGGTTGTTTTAATTGAAGCCTTGTGTTAAATTTACAAAAACATTTTTGAACTGAGTCTGGTGAGAAAAAGTATCCAGTTAACACTTCTCCTCTTATATCACTTTATGTCAGATTCATTCTGAGAGGATGATATACTCTTTTCCTGACAGTTTAAGCAAGAACTCCATGTATCGGAGCTATTCAGGATGTGTATCTGTGAGGTAAAATGTGGCCTCTCTGCCTACTCCAAATATTGATTCCTTTAGTCAGAGGGCCTTGTTACAAAGACGTAGCTGATAGTCTGCAGAAAACATCCATACAGTGACAGTTTGCCAGTAAAATTGTTTGACTGAATTATGTTTGTGTAAGTTTTAGGTGTGGTGCTTTTACTCTTCTGCATTGTCACAGTCAGTGACAGAGAATCCTGTTTATTTTAGATAATTTATTACACCGACCAGAACAAGTACTGTGAAGGGAAATATGTATTATGAATCTTTATAGTCATGCATTTGTTTGTGGATGCAGGCATGACGTGCCAGGCGAGAAGCTCCTATCTCGCAGAGGAGGTGTTGTGGGGTCACAGGTTCAGCCCAATGATGTCACTGGCAGAGGGCTTCTTTGACGTTGACTACGGAGCCTTTCACCACACATTTGAGGTAATCGCTCTCAAAGAAGCTGTGATGAGGGCAAACAGACTAAAAAAGCAGTGCATGATTGGTTCCAGACAAATATTTCCATCCATGCAACCATTTTCTTAACCTCTGGGGTCTCAGATGTCATAGGGCGAGAGACAGGGTACACCCTGGGCATAATAAAAAAGCACCTTGAGGCGACTGTTGTGATGGAAAATGTCACAATCTCAAGGAAAGAAAACAGCAGAGTTCAGAGAAGCTGACTTCACCTTCATTAAGGTGCTTCAAAAGGTCACAGCTGATGACCTGAATGTGCTGTGGTGAAACTACACTGTCCGTAAGATAGGCTACAAAAAGCTTCACCCCAGTGTGTTCTTACTGGAACTAACAAAAAGATTAAAGCTTTACACTAATTAATAATAAATGTAAAACCTGGCAAAGCAGCAATGCCCTAAAAGAGGACATAACTAAACAACTTAGATTATTTAAACACAATTATCTTTAATCATCTTTATTTAAAGTGCACTTTTAATAAGGTAGCATAAGAGTTTGCTTGAGGGTTTAACAATCCATTAAAAGTTCAAAACATATCTGTATATTAGCAAGTTTTTGTATAAGATGGAAAATGCAGCAGTAATTTACATGTTTTGTGAAAAGCCTGTTTCACTTTGAACTGTGTTTATCTCCTGTCATTATCTCCTATCCATTGATGAAGGATGGTCCAGTGTTTCCTATTTTTAAGGAGGTAATAAAAGTACTTCTCTGTAATATTTAGAGAATTCAACTATGCAAATACCATGACCATAAATGTCTGGCGTGCAGATACTTTCAGGTCACTCGACTTAGGAGCTGTTGTAGAAAAACTCTTCAGGTGGGCCTTTGAATATTCATGCAACATGATATGCACCTTTTGATAAACTCAAACATATGCTAGTGATTAAAGAAAACACCTCAAAAATTTAAGCACCATAGAATATTGCAGAATGTGATTGTAAAATATGAACAAAATGTAAATCATGTACACAAATGTGAGGGTTTACTGTCACTCCCTCTGTTTTAAAGAGAAAGGACATTCTTCTTTCATTTGGCTTTGCACCAAGCGACAGTTCTCCTAGAAGCAGCAAGATTATTGAGAAAGAAAAATTGGATCTACTCTTTCTCTGTTATCCCTATTCCTGTCTCCACCTACACGTGCAACTGGCAGCTAAATTCTCACATTCTCTTGGGGTTGTTGAAAAGCATGCTGGGACATGTAGGAACTCTGACAAAAGTATTTATTTCATGTTTATTTTTGTAGCGATGTAGCCTGTACATTAGCCTAAAGTGACGAATCTTTACAAACATTAACAGAAGTTTTATAAGTGAACAGAAAAAAAAACATGTCAGCACAAAAATCTGAATTGTGTTCAATTTTGCCTTCTGTATAATTTTCGCATATTCCCTTTTTTTGTGCATAAATGAATTTTTGGCTCCCTGAAAATCCGTTTTAGCCAAAGCAAAATCACACAGATTGTCATAAGATTAGAAGTTTTTAACCAATTTTTTAAATTTGGATGAAATTACTCAAAATAACAAACATTTTGTATATAAAATGGTTTAAAATTGCCTTAGAAAACAGACTTCTTTAAAATATAATATATATAACAGAAACTCAGAAGAAGGGGACGCAGACAAGGTGGAGTGGGTGTGAGGGGTGATTCTTGACAGAAGGATAGCAGCAAGAGTGAAAGGGAAGGTTCATAAGATGGTAGTGAGACGTACTATGATATATGGTTTGGGGACTGGTGCACTGACAAAAAGATGGACGGCAGAGCTAAAGATGCTAAGATTGTCATTAGGAGTGAGATGAACAGGATTAGAAACGATTACGTCAGAGAGACAGTTCAGGTTGAGGGGTTTGGAGACAAGGTAAGAGAGGTGAGGCTGAAATGGTTTGGACATGTGCAAAGGTACAATAGTACAAAATATTTTGAGGATTTTTGAAGATTCATGGATGTAATGACAGAGGACATGCAAAGGATTGGTGTGACAGAAGAGGATGCTAGTGATAGGGTGACCCCTATCCTGTTGTGACCCATTAAAGGAGCAGTCAAAAGAAGAAAAAGTAATTTGATAATAGTTTTGATCATTATTCACAGTTTTTCAAAAATTAAAGTACTAAATGTATGATAAAATATGAGTGGAAGACCAGCCAACAGACGTTGCCTTTACAGCCATTGCACTAGCATGGCCAAAGTAAGTCCTGCAGTGGGTACTGATAGTTTTTCCTGAGCTAATCTACTGAAAGAGTACTTCCTATTAAAGTACCTGTACCAAAAAAATCTGTAATTCAGTGCTTGTTGGATAGTCAATCAATAATAGTAGTGAATGGAGCTAAATGGCTAAAGTAACATCTGCTTCTCATCAAAAACTGCCCAGATTTTATATTTACAAATATACATATTATCAAGTTTATTTCCTAAATGCAATGCTAATGCACGCTGTTTGGTCTGTTAATTTCCTTTTCATCCTCCCGCACAAAATAAAGCAGGAGGACTTTGCTGTCCATCCAAATGTCTATCTGTCCGTGAGGTTTCACCTTTCGAGTCTTTAACTCCAAAACTACGAGGAGTTGAGCCATGAAATTTGGTGTATTTGTTCAACTCAACTCTTCAAAGATGTGTAACACGATATTCATATTCTTGGATTTTTAGTACCCTTTGGCTGTATTTCTCTGAAGTAAATAACATGGAGAATTTCAGGTTGCTAATACTATGATAATATATTTTAATGACGTGCAGCATCTGTATCATGCCTGATTGGCTTAGCCTAATCATGTGATCATATTTTGCTGTGTCATTGGTTATACCAACTTGATCATTATTGACTGAAATGGAGTATATGGGGATTCCCCATATCTAGCAACTGACCTAGATCATTGAAAAGCCGGCAGTAAGTGAGCAAGTGGTGAATCCCAAATTTCTAGGTATACAGCCAGTCTGTTTATAGAAACGCTAGGTGGCAGCCTGATTGGCTGAGTATTGTCTAACATGTTGGTCAGGGATGACTCACAGCCATAAATAATAGATACTATGATGCATTATTAAGCAATATTAAAGCCATCCCTACTGCTCAGCAATATTGCTCAAATATAAACAACATGATTGCATTATGCTTTGTTTGCCTTATGATTATAGAACATAGTGCATTGATATCAGCCAATTATGCAGTATGGATGCATTATGTAGTAATATTCCTGTACACACATGAGTATATGTTGTGAATATTTTATAAGTTTGCAATATATCTGGCATATTATCATAGATTATATGACAATATTATATTATTAATAGAAAGACATTATGTAGTATACACCCTTGTACAAAAGTGCATTATGTATTTTGTCCAATTTGTTTAGCATGGAATTTTTTTGCATCTGTTCTAGATGTGGTTACCCAAAATTATTTTTAGAGGCTAAAGATAATCGCAGTATATCAGTCTCTTACAGCACGATTAAAGCTGTTTTGATACAATGACTATTGTTAATATTGAAAACAGATTTTTGCTGGAATATGTATTATATGTTTACTAAAAGTTGGATAAAGGTTTAGGAAAAGGCCTCCAAATTAGGGCAAAATTGTTTTGCTGAATTTAATAAGATTTCTGCTGAAGGGTTTTCTGTTACGAAATGGGGCTCTAATGTTATTCTACAGTTATTTTATATATTCATTAATCACATGAGGATTGAACTATATCTGTTATCTTGATGCCAACGTGTCGAAAACATGATGACAATTATAACAATTACAAGGTCAGGTCAAATTAATTTGTATAGAACATATAAACACTATGGAAGTTAACCAACCAATAAGAGCAATTAAACCTCTTTGGGCCCTAGCTCTATTGCGCCACATTCATGTTGGACTACCTCACTAGCAGCCCGTCTGAAACTGTAAGTTAATAGAGTCTGATTTTTTTTTTCTCTACTAAGAAATTCTCATCTCACTCAAGGTGGACACACCCTCCTGCTCAGCACGAGAGCTGTCATTGGCTGCAGCCAGACTTGATGCTCACCTCTACTGGTCCATCTCCAGCAGACTGGATGAAGAGCCCACTCTGGCCAACCAGGCGGCCAAGCAGACGGACAGCGGCTCGGCCAACAGCAAGGCAGGGGAGCCGACCTTCATCGTTGGGGAGATGACCGACATCCAAGAGCAATCAGGACTGGGCGAGCTGAACGGCAGCGTCGCCACTGACCAATCAGAATCAGAGGCCTAGAACAGAGAATGTTTACAAAGACCTTCAGTATATCACCACTATCACACCAGTTTCCAGACTTTTACTTTCAAGACAACAAGTAGTTTCATTATGCTCACTTCTGCAGTATACGCCATATCTTATGTTACCATCTGAAAGAGTTTATTTCTTGAATTTTTTTGTCTTTTATTTGTGCGTTCGTCTTTGTTAAAAGTGTACTGTACGTGTGCTATCTCCTTTCAGTTTGTCGTGTTAGCTCCAATCACCCTTGCCTATATCTACATTTAAATGACAATACTATGCTTTAGGTGAGGGTCAACAGCAGGACATCCTGTGGACCAAAGCGGAAAGGTAATTTGTCTTGTTGGGTAAAACGATGGCTGTATGTGCAGGGTTAACTATATAGATTGTACACATTTAAATAGGTACAGTGCATAGATGCTTTATTTTCACATGCACACTACTAGATGATCATAAGGTAGAGACTGAGAGGAAGTAGCCTGACACTTCTTTAGATAGAAAGATTGCTCTGAGATTTAATGTGTATCCATCAGGTGTTAACAGGGTGGAAAATTAACACCAGCACACAGCCGCTGGTATATCTGTCTGTTTGGCAACAAACCATCACTTGGTGCTAGAAAAAAATGTCTGGACACCTATTTGGCTGACAAAAGTGTAAAAGCATCCGTGGACATCGCAGCTGGTTTCATCACAGATAGTGCGATTAAGCAGTATCTCCTCTTCAGGAGGCACAAAGTATTAATGTCTGTTAAAACCACTGATATAAATTTGCTGGACTCAACACATAACAGTGAGTAAACCTTTACCGCAGAGACAGGTTAACACTCAAGTGCATCTGTGGCTTCGTTTCACATGCGGCGTGTGTAGAGCAAGGGTAAATGTATCTTTTGTCCCCAGCCAAGTAGAAACTTAAAAAGCACAACAGTGTCCTGCTCAGTTCAGCCCAAACTCCTGCTTCTGCTGCTGTGTATATATGTGGTCATTTTTACTTGATGTTTTTAATATTTAAGATGACACATGTGTTAGAAATAATAAACTGCAGTATATTCCAGAGGATCTGTGTCTGTGTGTTGTTCTGAGGAGGAGCTGCATGAATAACTTGCAATTCAGTTTAATAACAACAACAAAAAAAATGTATTAATAGATCTGAGAATATTTACTCAATTATGGTAAATGCAGTTTAAGGTTCATATATATTATTTTTCTTCCTCCCCAGTTTATACTTTTAATTCAGCAATTTTAAGTGATAAAATGGTACTTTCCATTCTCCTGCACTTACTTACACACAAAACATGCAATATCTTATAAAATATGATGAACTGTTACAGTATACACTTTATAGGCACTTTATTAGGTATACCTTACTAGTACTGGCTTGGACTCCTTTTGTCTTCAGAGCTGCCTTAATAGCGTAGTTTTTGCAAGGAGCTGGAAATATTCTTCAGAGATTTTGGTTGCTGCAGATTTGTCGACTGTCCCATTCCACCACATCCCAAAGGGTGCTCTACTGGATTAAGATCTATTGACTGTGGAGGTCATTTGAATACAGTGAACTCACTATTATGTTCAACGAACCTGTTTGAGATGACGTGACCTTTGTGACATGGTGCAGGACCCTGCTTGAAACAGCCAGCAGAAGATGGGTACATTATCATCATAAACAGATGGACATGATCAGCAACCATACTCGGGTAGGCTGTGGCTTTTGCTCCCCCAGGCCATTACACCACCACCAGTCTGAACTGTTCATACAACACAGGATGGATCTATATTATCATTTTGTTTACATCAAATTCTGATCTTACCATCCACTTGCCACAGCAGAAGTTGAGACTCATCAGACCAGGCAAAATTTTCCAATCCACTGTTGTCCAATTTTAATGAGACCATGTGAATTGTAGCCTCAGTTTCCTGTTCTTAGCTGACAGGAGTGGCACTCAATGAGGCCCTCTGCTGCTGTAGAATGTTGAATACACATGTTGTGTATTCAGAGATGATCTTCTGCACACCCTGGTTGTAACAAGTAGTTATTTTAGATACTGTTGCCTTGACATCAGTTTGAAGCACTCTGGCCATTCTCCTCTGACCTCTGACATCAACAAAGCATTTTTGCCCAGAGAACTGCTGCTCACTGGATATTTTCTCTTTTTCAAACCATCCTAAACACTCAGAGCAGCTCGTCTGGCACCAACAACCACTTAAATCATCTTTCTTCCCCATCCTGATGCTCATTTTGAACTTCAGCAGGTTGTCTTGATCATGTCTACATGTCTAAATGTATTGAGTTGCTGTCATGTGATTGGCTGATTAGATATATCGATTAAAAAGCACCCGAACAGGTGTACCTACTAAAGCAGTTAAATTATCTCCACCTCAAAAAGTTACATTAAAATGCTGCAATACAATATACTGCATCTACTTTCTGGAAACCTTTTTTTTTTACCCACATGAAGGATTTCTGTTTCTGTTTAACATCTGGCAAACAGCTGGATATCAATCCAAATCAAATCTGTTTTGGTCAAAGTTCCCACTGTTTTTCTCCTTTAATATTGCATAATATTTTTATTTTCATTTGACTGGTTTCATGTGTAGAGCTGTCCATTATTTAATTTCCTTTATCAAGAAATCAAAGAACCAAAAACTCCATTTAACTACACCGAAGATTGTGTGCAGTTGATGCTGATAAGGGCAGTGCGATGGTTAGCACTGTTGCCTCACAGCAAGAAGGTCTTGGGTTTGAATCACCATCTACCCAGGGGCCTTTCTGTGTGGAGTTCTCCCCATGTCTGCGTGGGTACTCTGGTTTCCTCCCACAGTCCAAAGCCATTGAATTAGTGAGGTTAGGTTAACTGGGGATTTTGATGATTCTAAATTGTCTGTAGATGTGAAAGTGGGTGCGAATGGTTGTCTGGTTCTCTGTGTTAGCCCTGCGACAGACTGGCAACCTGTCCAGGTTGTACCCTGAAGCTGGGATAGGCTCCAACATTCTCATGACCCTGAATTGGATGAGCGGAAATAGATGAATGGATGGATGTTTCATATGCATTTGAAACTGAGAAATAATGATTTGATATCATGGTTTTATAAGTATAACAAGACGAACTGAGTTAAAAAAAATTTCAAGAGAGGTTCAAGAGATTGCACAGTCATTGCCATTTATCTCTGATATACTGGGGATTCATGAAAGTAATATTATTTACAGAACAATAAGTTTAAGCCAGAGACATTTGTAAAAGAAAGAAATGGTACTAAAAGAATCCTAAAGTAAAATCTATGGGAGAATTCTGCAGCAGCAGAATTGCTGATACCGTACATACAGACCCTGTATGTACGGTATCAGGTATTTACAGGTAATTTGCAGGTAATTTAGCTAATACCTCAAAAATAATCCCCTGAGTAAGCACTGAGATGGCATCAAAGTGGTAAGACCTACTTCTGAAAAAAATCCTTTTTGTTCTCATTATGTACATTCAGCTGCTGATTAGCTTCTAATTAGCTAATGGTCCATATTAAACTTCATCTGTGTCTCCAGTAAAGCCTCACAGTACTGTACATCTCATTAGAAAGTAAGGGGCTGGCTGTCAGCAGCCAGAGAAGTCAGCATTTTGGGTTACTATGCAGAATCTGGGCTTTTAAAAAAAAGACATGCCTTCTCTGGTTTGGCTGCTAGATGGCGGTAAAGATCCCCGCACATATTCTATCCGCCAGTCCCATAACCCTGTTGGCATATAATGAGATGGGGTCCCCATCTCAGCTGTCTCCTAGGCAACCAGGGCTGGGGACAAGGAGAGGGCAGTGTGTGTGTGTGTGTGTCTATATATATATATATATATATATATATATATATATATATATGGCA
>VUQJ01013711.1:3530-17459 GCA_015108635.1 Andinoacara biseriatus
GGGGGTGGGGAAGGGGGGGGGGAGGGGGGGGAGGGAGAGGGGGGGGGGGGGGGGGGGGGGGGGGGGGGGGGGGGGGGGAAGCACTGTGGGACCAGAGGTGCGAACTATGAGCCGACAGAGCAGCCTCTCTCAATTTAGTTTACTATATCCGTCATGGGAACGTCACTTCTATTTTCTTTTCATTACAAGACAAATCTCATCAAAATCCTTTCAAACAACAGTGGAATAACAGCTTATTTGTTCTGTGTGGCCTCTGAGGAGTGATTTTGGTCTGTATGGAGGTCTGCAGGGTAGTCTTTGTTGCTGGGCTCAGCACTCAGTGACAGTGAAGACTATTTTGAGGCATTGTAAAAATGCAATTTAATTTTCCCTTTGTTTTTTTTTTAAAATCTTCAATATATTTCCACAGAGAAATTAATCCATAATGCTGCAAATAATAAAATACATGTATTGTTGTGCGCCTAACTGACAATCACTGTAATTTGAATTAGAAAATAGACAGTCAAGCATCAGTAATGAGATTATGACCTTATTTTTCTGAGTAATGCTTGGAGAGGAAAACAAAAAGAAACTAAAATAAAACTCCTGAAGAACATAGTGGGATTTTTATGCAGCTTTACCAGATGTTTCCGTGCCTGGGTTTATTTGGGAAGACAGGTGAGTGATGCATAATGCTATGGCCTGACATTCCTGTGCACAGCACAGCTCTTTCTCTCCCTAATTGTCCTTCCCACACGTATCCTGGTTCAGATCAGCTCTGACAGTGTCCAGCAGACATACACCTTCTGTGAAACACTCTGGGTGAAAGAGTTACCCTGAGGATTAGAAAAATGGCTTTAACTGCACAGTTGGACCAGGATTCGAAGCTGGTGGCTTGGATACTAGCATTACAAATGAAGAAAGTATGTTACAAGCCAAACAGTGCCAAGTGGAGGAGTCTGTAAAGTTGTCGTGAGTTTGATTGGTATGATGACAGGCTTCAGTATTTTATCGAAACTGCATCAAAGTTCAGTCAAAATTCTCTGAAACTCTGTTGAACCTCCAGATATGTATACTGTAGATATAGCTCCATATAATCAAATACTAGCTCTTTCTAGTGAGTGTGGTCTGAAAAGGCAATAAATCAATGCAGTGTTATGGGGAAATCAAAAAATGTGCACTGATACTTTCAGGGCACTTTTTGCTCAAATGTATGTCGTCCTTCACTGCCAGGAGTCCTTGAGATAGTTTCCTGCCATAATAGCATGTGCGAAAAAGAAGACCATCAATGGCTTATTTTGAAAATGACTTACGTTAACACTAGAGTGGAACTGGAAAATGTCTGTTTTGAAAAATAAATCCGGGACTTATCTTGTGAGTGAATCAAAGAGAATGTTTTGAACATTATGCTGGCAATTACTGTCTGCGGACTGTGGTGCTATCCAGCTATTCAGTATACTTTTTTTTTTTTTTTAAATAGCCAGACACACTGTATACCCCCCTTTTTTTTGGTCTGGGCTTAGCTTTTAATGTAACTGCAATCAACCACAACAAGATTTTTGAGGCCCAGCATTCATCCCTTAGAAATCCCACCAAACGTGAGTAGTATTGGAATTCCGGAGCGCCATGCCAACCGTGAAGCCTCCCTGCCTCTCACAAGCACTGCGTGGAAGGGCAATTTTCCTCCGGCTGAACTTCCCAAAGCTGCCTCACCTGGAACCAATCTGTAACACAATCGAAGGGTCCTGACTTGAAAGCCCATTCCTTCCCTTTGATAGTCTCTTCTTGGTAGCCTGCACGGTGCTGGAAATAGGGCCTTTGCAATCTGCAGATGCAAAAGAGCCATGGATTGAGATGAGTATCCACCCATCAAAGTGTATTATGCAAATAATCGAGAAACAAAGCTCAGATGCTCTCTGTATTTCCTGCCTTTGTGCTGGGATGATATGGACATTGGGTTGGTGTTTTTTTTTTTTAAGCAATATTGTCATCTGCTACTTTCCTTTGGATTGTGTTATGTTATTCTTTGTTTTTACATTTTGCATAATAAGTTCTGAAACTACAAGGCCAGAGCACCCTCTGCCAAAGCCAATGCACAATTTCACAATTTTAAAGAAATATCTTTTCCCATTCTCCACCTCTCCGTCAGTTTTCATGGACGTTTGGTGGTTTTTTTCGGTAATCTTGTAGACAGGGTGAATCAAATAAAAAGCACCTTCAGTGTGATTAAACAACTTTCTTTTGATGGCAGCTCTGAAATTTACCCCATCAGTGCTCTCAAAGCTCTTCCAGTAGGAAAGCAGAGCAATTAAAGTTTAATAGCTGTCCATTTGGGACTGCTGGGAAATTAATCTTGAGTCAACATGCCAAACCTTATTTCCTCCCTTCACTTCTCCCTGTGTAGGCAAACTCTCCCTCAAGCAAAACTGAATTGCAGACTTTTTTTCTTTCTCTGATGTAAATATGGCCGCTTTGGAGGTAGTCTTTCCTGCAGAGGAAAAAATGGGTTAAATACGAAAAATAAGAAAATATAAAAGGCATTAGAAAAACAGCAATAAAATGCAGCAGAAAGATCCAGACAAATGCATTTCTTTCTCCATCAAAAGGTTATTTTTGTGCTTTGTGCTTTGAATAGCCTATCTACTTGTTCATACATGTGATTTCAATTCGTTGATTAGCTGCAATTGAATCAACAGTAGAGGAGCGGAGTTTATGGATGTAAAGCATGAAATGAAAAGGACGTTTGTTCTGGAAACCCTCCATCTACACAGTCACAGTCCCTAAGTTTGGTAATCAGTAAGTCACAAGCATGTGTCCACTGCCCTGGCCAGTGTGAAGTCCAGCCAAGCCGTTCACTCCTCTGTTCATTCCATAATCAACTTATCCTGTCTTTCATGTTCCTCCTTCTCACATGCAAACCTTTTTTAGAGGTTTGGACCTTCGGCTGAATTTGGAATCAACATCAGTTTTGTAACTATAAACAGTGGCCTCTCTGTCTGTTTGTTAACTCTGCGTGTGGAGCGAGAGAGAGAAATAACAAATGCAATTGATATTTTCTGGAAGATGTGATGATTCAGTACTGTTGATTCTTGACCGTCAGGTGACAGCACCCGAGACAGAGACATAGAAAGGCATATACAGGAAGCATAAACAATAGTGCATCCACTCCAAATATGGCACATACATACACTGTCACCAATATCTGTGGAAGGCCAGAACTGACCGATAATAGTGGCAAACTGATATATTGGCCAGACTCTAATCATAGTTGCATTTTTTAGGCTTTGCTTGCCCTTCATTGTCATAAAGGAATTATTGATCCTAGGATTTTAGGTAATGTGTTACAAAATTAAGAAAAATGTACTTTTTGTTCTAAATATATATTTTTCTTTCAGACCAGTCTGAAAATAAGAAACAGCACTAACTGAAGTGCAGCCCAAAACCATGACAGAGCCTCCTCTGTGTTTAACAGACACTCACTGTTTTACTGCTCTCTTGACCTCCTCCATACATACTGACAATTATTCGAACCAAAAATATCAAATTTGGATTCATGGATTCATCACTCCATCAGACCTGTTGCCACTGATTTTCAGTACAATTCTTGTGTAATTTGGCATACCGCAGCCTTTTCTCTCTTTTTTGCTTTTTAACAATTTGGAATCACCAGTTAACCTTATGCAAATCTTTGGACAGTGGGATGAAGCCAGAGTACTCAGAGTGAACCCACACAGAAATGGGGAGAACATGCAAATTCCACCCAGAAAACCCTCAGAATGGATTCAAACCCAGGACGTTCCTGGGCAACAGTGTTAACCCCCCCCAGGCTTTCTGAAGGTCAAAAGACTTTCAGAAAGCCTGGAGACATATCACTCAACCTTGGAAGCAAAATATAAAGAAATGAGGGGCTGCTCAAGAGTTTTGCATAATGCTGTATCTTGTTTTATTTTTTTCCTTCTCACCTTTGAGTTCCATTTGGCTGTTCATGCTTATTTTTGTCACAACAATGTCTGCCAGGCACGGGTGTATGAACTGCATCCTCTCGTTTTAGGCTGTGTGCATGTAGGTATTAGTTTTATAAATCAATTAGAAGAAACATATACAATTAAAAAAAAAAAACATGTTGTAAAATTCTTGTAAAAGTCTTGCAGTGTAGACTGAGAGGTTCAGTTGTCTGGTTAGAAAGTAAGACAATGGACCTCAGTGTTCTTCTGAACAGACTCAGGTTGGAGCGATCCAAGGTTCTTTTCTCCTCTCTTCTTGTAAGATCAGACTCCTTTGTGTTTGACTTGCTCGACCCCAGCCTCAGTAAACAACACATGCAGCTTTAATTGGAATCACTTGGTCACCCTGAAGCAGGATGAACAGGGCTTTGTTGCCAGCATAGCGGCTCCCAGAACCTGAAACATCTCCAAAGAGGTGGCTGGACTACAGAAACCATATGAATTTTTAACGAATGCAAAAATCACGACCTATGGCAGCTATAGCACTTTTACATGTACTTCTACTATGAGTTCTAGTGGTAATACTACAATAACGCATGTAAAATTAGACAATTGCTGAAATTGACAAAGGTAAAAACTGTTACATTTAATTTATTCAACTCCCCTCATTTGGTCTCCATGTATAGATCACCTGTCGCTCTGCCAAGATTGTTTTAAATATCAAGATGATAAGATGTGTGTAGTGTGGGATACAATTACACAGATGTCAACAATCCCAGAGAGCAATAAAAAATTTGGCACATCTGTAGTTCTGGCAGTAACTTGGGGTAAGTATAGACATGGATCCACATTATATTGACCAGTTTTCAGGTGTCTCACGACATCTGGTTCCTACAGCATTTGCCAGTGCTTTAACTGAATGAGCTTGGAGTGCCAGAAATAGCACATTTAGGGCTAAATACTTTTCAAGAAATTTACAATTACTTGTGTTGATATTGAAAGGTTGATTTAGCTTTGTAATTAGTGTTTGTGTTGTTTTATATTTGATATTCTGTCCCACTAATGCATGCCCAAGAGACGGACACATAGTGAACTAATGAGCATACAAAAAAAAATAAAAAAAACATTGACTGTAATGTAAAAAAAAGCAACTTCTATTACTGTGCACTAGCTATAACCGTTCCATGTATGAATACATACGATAAGGTCTAAGGAAATATCAGTCTTTCGCTGACACCATAAATAGCCACGATTTATCTTGTGCGGTTCATCAAACTTCCTTAAGTGAATAAGTGAGTAGCTAAAGAAAAGGGCATCTGCGTTTGTGAGAATGTCATCTCAAATTAAATGAAGAACATGACTCTGATTAAGACGCTGCTTGAAAGGACTTCTTTCCATGCAGCTTCCAGGACATTCCACGATATTAGGCCACTGAGTGAGCCCTCTGTTTTCTCTTGGTGCTGACCTATGCTGAAAAGGTCACTTGGGTTTCACTGCTGGTCATCAGCGCTGTTTCAGTACTCGACATCTCAACAATGCATAATGACCCATCATCATGGGCTCATGTTACAGGCAAACTGTTTCTGATTCAATAGATAGATAGATAGATAGATAGATAGATAGATAGATAGATACTTTCTAGTGTATGCGTTCATTGGTTTTCTTTTTTTTTTACATACCAAACCAATAAACAAAGCATTGTGATGCATTATAGAGTCTCTTAGCTTATAGGCTGTAATCAAAATGTCTCAACAGTTATTTTTATGGCACAATATAATCTCCATAGCTGTTTTCAGATATGTCATTCCATTCACCATGGTGCTCTTCAGAGGGATTCTTGACAGCATTTAGTGGCTTTGAATCCTCAAATGCTCCAGTGTCTCTTTTGTGGCCAGTTGAAACAGAAAAGACCAAACTTCCATCCCACAGACTGTATATAAATGTCGGATGTGGCTTCCAGGTCTCTGAAAACTGTCCTGAAAACTTGTTTTCTTGCTAATGGCCAAGAGGGGGCGACTCTTCTGCTTACAAAAAAGTCCAATTGTAAAACAGTCTAAGAGGACTCAATAGCTCTCTATGGAACCTACATAAATACTTTCCTGAAGAGATTATGGTTGTTAGTTTTGAGTCTTACGGAATAAAATATGATGCTCATTTTGTAAATTATGGTCTTCATTAGAGTCAAAAATAAGGGGAGAACAGGGTATGCCTTTCAAAATGCAGTGTCCTTGATTTTCCAGTCAGATCCACATCTGTTTTGAAAACAGCAACAGCTTCAACAAAGGGCTTTACTAACCAGCAGAGGACGTCACAGTGGCTACAACCATCTTTTATATACAGTCTTCCCATTCCTTGCAAAAAGTTTTGTGAAGTTCTTGTGGTGTGTCTCAAATCATGTACTTCTGTACTTGCACTTGCTATTTTAGGTGCACTCACAATGGCAAGTATGGCTACAAGAAGTATCCAGATGGTGTATTTATAAAAGTCAAAAATTTGAGTGGAGAATGCTGTTGACTTCCACACTTGGTCAGGACCTTGGCTCTCTAAGTAAAACAGGATACAATTTTCAGCCAGTATAATATAATGTGTTATCAGAGTTGGCAGGTTAACAGTGGAAGATTTTTTTTCAGGCACTGATATCACATTTTATGGTTTTGTTTGGTTTATGTGTTACATTTTTTGTCTTCATTGTAGAAGAATTGTGCATTATTTGTGGTCCGAGACTAGACAAGCTGTAAAAATATTGCAATAGTCACATTCAGTCAGCGCATAACTTCCCGTGTTTGATTTGAAACAACACTCGACAACATTGATGCACTGGACACTTGCTGTGTGCTGTATAATACATGAACACGTAATAACAGAAGTATGCAAATTAAGATGAAGCCTCGTTACTGCTTGGTAACTGTGAGCTCTAATGGAAGAATAACTCATTAAGTTTGTCCTGTGAGTAAACAGGAAAACTGTTGCTGCTCCTGCTGTCTGCTAACCGCAAAGTAGGCTGTTTTTGAGTTAATGTAGAAGCTGTGTAAGGTATTTAATGTGGTTTTATGTCCCTCAATCCAAGGTGAAAAGACAGGACAAGAAGAATCAGAGTCACTGTGTTAAAATGCCTTGATAAACTCTCAGCACAGTACAGATGTTTATAGAGAAAACCTCTTAAACTGCAGGTGTTTTGTAAAGTGCTGTAAATTTTGACACGGGGACATTCTTACATGCATGTATAAATCTTAACCATGTGTTGATCTGGCTGACTTGGCACTGAATTTTTGCCAACTTTCATCCAGCTTATGCTAGCAAATAGTAGGAAATTAGTCTTAACAGGCAAATACAGTCACGTAAGAAAGAAAGTACACCCTCTCTCCTTTATAAGGTTTTATATATCAGGGAATATAACAGCAAATCCTTTGGTTCTGACCAGGTTCTAAAATTAGCTAAATTTAACCTCAGATGAACAACAATACATGACATATTATATCATTACTTATTTAACCAAAACTAAGCCAAAACAGGAAAGTTATCTCAAACACATCAGCAAATCTACACCAGAATGACTGAAAAAGAAAAAAATCAAGGTGCTGCAATGGCCCAGTCAAAGTCCAAACCTCAACCTGAATGAAATGCTGTGGAGGAGGTTCTACAACGGCGTATTTATTTTTTCACACACTGCCATTACCCGCTTTTGTCAAAGAAGTAGTGGTGTAATATGTTGATGAAGTTAAAGAAAATTCTGTGAGACTATTTCTTGACATCTGAGCAGCAGCCCTGCCCTCTGACCTCTTCACAGATCCTCCCACATGCTGCTGTGGCACTAGTCCCTGGAGTCATGATGATGTCCGGCGGCCTGAGTTCGTAGGTCAGAGTGATGACAGCGAGCACCTTGCTGCGAGACTTCTATCTGCCCACCAAAATAAACAGAGTTTCTGCTCCAGCCCTCCCACAACACACACCCTGTCCAGCTCTGACTGAGTCTCTGAGATTAAACACTATGGATGGACAGGATCCTGCCTGTTCTAATAAAAATACTGTCAGGGTCAAAGGTTGAGCTCAGAGATCACAGACAACTTTTATCCCTGATATTGTTCCAGAGAATGTGGCTTTACACCAATGGAGGGAGAGTCCTAGCTGTTTTCCTTTGCTGGACTCCTATTTAAGGAACTTTTCATGAACACCTGTTTCTCTTTCTTGTTTCGCTGTTTGCACATCAGACAGTATGCCCAAGTGAAAGAGCTGAACATGTATGTAAACTCAGTGGCGTACGTGACACTGTTTCAGAAAACACATCAAAAGCTGATGCTCCTGTTATAAAATATTCACAAAAAATTAAATATCATAACGCAGTACTTAATCTGTGACTTTTATAGCTGCAATGCAAGTCGTTTCACTGCATTTTTATCCAGTGAAATCCATCCAGGTTCTGAACTGTTTATGCCAGGAAGCTACAGTAGTTATACAGTCGAGCTATATGTGAAATAAATAAAAAGCTCTATTAAAGCCACATTAAACCTACACTCATGTTACACTAATATGGCTAAAGATGAAGAATATTATTACCAAAACATACAAAAAAAAATACAAAGAAGCTAAAAGGACACCTGAGCAGAGAATAAAACAACTTGGTCTGCATTCACTTAACTAGAGGTGTAAAGCTCTTAATTTATGCCTAATTTTCCTGAAAAGTGCTTCAATATGGCAGTCAGACTCAAGAGAAAAAATGTGTGGATCACAGAAATGTGAAAAAGAAAAAATATACCATATGAAAATGAGACAGATGACCTCTATTTAAAGCAGTTGAAACTGACAAGTATCTTTTCAGCATTAAACAATATGTTGATAAATAAGTCTGTCTGCAGATATGACTAGTTTGTCTTGCAAAACACATTTTGCAAGACATGCAGCGATTATAGATGGATAGACGGATGGATGGATGGATGGATGGATGGATGGATGGATGGATGGTGGAAGGATGGATGGACGGCCGGATGGACGGATGGATGGACGAATGGATGGACGGACGGACGGATGGACGGACGGACGGACGGACGGATGGATGGACGGACGGATGGATGGATGGATGGATGGACGGACGGACGGATGGATGGACGGACGGACGGATGGATGAATGGACGGACGGATGGATGGACGGACGGACGGATGGATGAATGGACAGATGGATGGATAAGATATATTTTACTTTGAAGAAATAATAACAGACATTACCAAGGCCAAGCACAGGCACTTTAATTATAAGTCAGAGTATCTTAGTATATAGAACATTTAGGTCTGCAATAACTTTTTAACAAGCAGTTCCTCTCTGAAAATCATTATCAAGCATATCCAGAAGAAATACGGCAGATCATTTTATAAGAAACAGCCACTAGTATAATAAACATAACCAGCCTAACTGCAAAGGCAATTTAGTCTTCATTCACATTCAGCTCCTTATCACATAGCACCCCACACACACACACACACACACACACACACACACACACACACACACACACAAAGAAGAACACAGTCACACATTTTAGGATCCTATTCCGAATGATTGGCCATTATACTGTAATTGCAGATTACACAGTAACGGTAAAGGAATAAAACTGTCAGCATCATTTATTTACACATGCCTTTTATGTACACATACAACACCCCCAGATACACACACACACAATGCAGAACTCCCCACACACACAGGTAAAACAATTCCGTCCTTACACATTGACACTATTTTGACCACAAACTGTACACTAGAGAGACATTTTGCATTGCATACGCCACATACACATCTGTGCAAACACACAGACTTACATACATACAACAGATGGCAGAGTGACCCTGAGGTTTTGTCCCTGCATCATTTAGATTGACATTCTGGACACAGTTATCATTAATAATTAGATGCAGTCTTCGGTCACCAGTCAAAGGTTCGGACACAAGAACTTGTCCTGTGTGTGTGTGTGTGTGTGTGTGCCTGGGAATGTACAGGTATACATGATTCACAGGGGCTAAAAGGATGTCAAAAATCAATCTTTTGTGAGCAGAACACACACACACACACACACACACACTCACAAATGTGGTGATTTGTGGAGTAATAAGGAGGAAATGTCAATTCCACGCTCCACTCTACATGAAGACCTTCATGGGTCTTCTTCTCTATTTCAGTTATTAGTGGCTGTGTCGCCAGTGTGTAATAGATGACATGAGACACATACACACATAATTACGCACAAAAACCAAACATGACCTTTGTAGACAACCTCAAAACACACACAGGTGTATTTAGGGAGAAGTGCCTCGATAAAATCCTACTTGACACGTCGCACCCTCGCCCTTTCATTTAGACTGGAAAGTTTACATAATGGGATTAAATTAGAGTGAGTGAAAAAGGGATTCATAAATGCTGAGCTCCCAGTGCTAATCACAGACAGAACTGATCTTCCCTGTGGTAGTCTTCCATGAAAAACAGAACTACAAATCATGTTAATGCATTTTTGATGATTTGAAGATTGGAATGATCCCCAATGCTTCACATGATAGTTTTCATTGCATAATGTAAAACTGATCTGGTAAAAAAAAATAAATAAATAAATAAAAATTGCTACTTAGAATTTAACAGGCTTTTTTCTCCCAAAAAAATAATTATCTCTGCAGCATCTCAGTGTAAAGTAGAAGATTAAAGGCTTATTGCCTCCTTTAGCATAGGATACATTGTAAGCATCCATTATGAAAAGGAAGGAGAAAATACTATCCCATAATTCGTTGCAACAGACCATCAGACCATTCATGAAAACAATCAACAAAGGGGTGCAGATCAGTAAATGTTCATTGTAACTGTATTTTCAATGTCATGCCATAACCAGCTGATAGATTTGGGGGTTTTAACATTGACCTTTTAAACGCACAGCTGAAGTCTGAACGTCACATTCATGGAATAAAAAAAGCTGCTTGTTGAGTTGTTGCCTCGCATGAAAAACATAAATTATAGACGCTTTCTAAAGATTATAAGCTCTTTAAACAAAGTGTATTTACGGATCTGTAAAAACAGTAAGGTTCACTGTTGGATTGCTGGTGCTTTAGGATTATCCTGCATGAATTTTTACTTTACAGGTCAGCTGGAATTCATGATGATGGAGGAATTTTAACAGCAATCATAGAAATCTTAGGGAGGAGGAAAGGAGTTACACTGGATCACAGCAGGTAAATACTGTATAGAAAAATAAGATTTATCTCATTTTATAGGCTATCATTTAAGCGGGTTAGCTTGATCTACTAACTGTGTGCTACAATATAATGTATTTACAAAGATGGGGCAGTTCATAAACAGCATTCTGCCAAGAGCAGCACAAATTAGCAGCACAAAAACCAGCAGACCCGAGGAGGGAGCGCGAGGGAGGTCTTTCCTGAGCTCAGGTTTCACGCATGCGTTTCTCTTTGAAAACAACAAAATCAGAATCATGATCTGAATGCATTGTTGTACTAAACATATTTCCTTTTACAGGAAGAGCTCTAGAAGTTCTCTATAGGTTACTCTTGTTAATGTTTGTCGTTTTCTTTCATAGAAAATCCTGTCAGTGTGCCTGCTCGAATACTTACCCGTGATTTTGCCTGGCCCACTTCCTCTAGAAACTCACCTGTTCAGCAGACTTAGAAACTGGAATCTGGTCCTGTGGAAAAGTGGAAAGGAAAGATGGATTCACCTCATCTGAGGAACTGCAATACTTAACCGAGTTGAATATCCTTGTTTATGAGGAAATTCCTGGTGAACTTTCACTGCTGTAAATTATTCTTGAAATTGTTCATTAAATTCTGTAAAACTGGTCTTAATTGTGACCTGGAAACTTTTTAGATAAACCTTGAGAGATTTTTACATCTTTGGTCATTTATTTTTGGTAGTTTGGCTCTGTTATGGGACCTCGCTATCCTACCACGGCCATACAAGTAAAACTGGAGGTGGGACATTAGAAGCGGAACCAGCAGAATAGAACAAAGCAGAATACAGTGGCAAAACTATGTTTAAAGAAGACTAAGATTAAATAAGATGGAGCATGTAAGGAAGAGATACGGGGGTGAGGTGGCCTGCAAAGCAGCTTGCAGATTTACAGCAACTGTATATAGAGGGATGTCATCCGAACCATCAGCGTGTGTGGATTTGAGAGCAGATGATCTGCCGGGATTCTGGCTGAATGCTTCATTGTCCATCCTGAACTAATGTTCAGTTAGTTGCATAAAACAATGCTCAATGTTCAATTAGCTCAGGGCAGGGAAAGTGTACAGCTATTTCTCAGAAAGTAAACCAAAGTAAACCAATATATGAGTATATCAAAACAGTTGGCCTTCTCATTTGTCCCTCTGGTCATGAATTTATAAGTGTGTCAGCACCAGAAAGAGACTGAGAAAGAGTTTGAGAGCAAAGAGGAAGTGAACATTAATTAACTAGTGCTGACAACTGCAAGCTTTTTTCTATTAGGATCTGATTAAGGGGGAAAGCCAGAATTACAGGTGTTATAAGGGAGTCGGAAACTGGAGAAAAGAAGAGGAGACATTCAAAATTGGGAACAAAGAATTAGGGGTAAATAGGGAGTGAAATGAGGGAGATGAAAGAAACAATCTCCACTCTGTTTCCAGGTTTAGAAAAGGAATATTTCCCAAGGGATTGGGTAATGCTGGGCATTTGCCCTTCAACACATAGTGACAGTAATTGTCATTGTATCCCATTTTTACCCAGCACCTCCCACCTCCCACCACCGCCACACAAAACACATGCATGCACACCCTGTGAAGGACATTTATTGCTTTCTACTGGAATATGTTAAAGCAATGTTATTGTGTCATCATCTAAAAATGCTATTACTGTTAATGTAAATTTACAGTAGTCCTTCTGCCATTGTCACACACAGTCGCATGTTGTGATACAGATGTAAACTGTATTTTTACATCCTGAATGTGCTAAATGCATGGCAACCATTGCGTGTAAGGATTATTTTACTACTCTTTCAGATGCACTGGACTCGATGGATGTCGCATAGGAATATTTTAAATCAGGAAAGGATGCATGCCACACACACACAAACCTATCCTTACTGATTTCTGAGCAGGTGCATTCACACAAGACAGCGCCTGACATTGGAGGCTCTCTGTGAAAGCATGTTTCCTGAAGTAATTTGTGGTTTTTTTATCGAGCCATAGTAGCAGATTGCTCTGATGTAAACCTCATTTGTCAATGTCAACACACACTCCAACACACAAAACAGACGCACACACAAACATAAGACAAATTCTGTCAAACACACATACATCTCTCGGACCAGAGGTGATTTTACCTGCTGTACAACAGTACCGTTGGGGTGGCTGCAGAAACGTTCAACAGTAGCCACCACTCAGTCAACGGCTTCGAACCAAAGGGCTTGAACATTTAGAGACATTTCACAAGCTTTGCTGAGGACCAAACCAAAAAAAAACAACCCAGTTTTAAAAATATTTCAATTAAACTTTATCATACTTGAGATGTAGGTATGTAAGTAAGGGAAGGAAAAAGGAAGAGGAAAAATTGGCTCCAACTCCCAACACGTGTAATGAGTGATTTGTTCCAAAATGCTGCCGTTGGTTGAGAAAATCCTGTACAATTGATTTCTAATTTCATTTGAGCTAAACGTATGTTTATAGCTCAATTTTAGCTAAAGTAGCAATTACTTAGGTTGTCTATGATACCCACACCAGACAGTCAACACTGAGCAATAACTGCTTAAGTCTCATAGCACTATATTACTTTCACTTAGAAACAGCACTTGGTTTGAAAATAAATGGTGGTGGTAGGCTGACAACAATAAAAAAAAAAAAACAGAATAATGCCTCCCACTTAGCATGACTTTCAACTGTGAAGACAGAGCCATTCTTTTATGCTAACTAGGGAATACAGTTCTGTGAGAGAAACCACCTGTTCCAGCATATGGTGTTCCCAAAGTCATATTAGCTCACAATGGTGTTCATTCATTCTTGTTCG
>VUQJ01013713.1:10396-21703 GCA_015108635.1 Andinoacara biseriatus
TTTATGAATACAGAGATGAACTCCTCCCAGAATGATAGAGTAATGAAACCACATAACCTGTTAAACATGGTGGAGACATTGTTATGGCACAGGCATGTATGGCAACCTGTGGAACCGGGTCACTAGTGTTTATTACCTCACCCACTGAGAGGTGGAGAGGTTCTGTTTTTGGTCGGATTTTGTCTCTTAGCTGAATAACTCAGGAGAAAAAAAAAAACGGACATCGATGAAAATATCTGGACTTGTTGGGGGTGGTACAAGGCACAACTGATTACATTTTGGGGGTGATCCAGGTCACCATCTGGATTCAGGAATTTTTAAAAGGATTCTTTACCATTGAAACAGGAACATTGTTGTCATATATATTGGCATCTAACCCTATGAGGATAAGTCAGAATCCTCTAAAATGAATCACAGCGCAACATGACCAAAACTTCTGTCATATAGCAAAGTTTGTTCACAATCGAAGGACGATTCTGGATCTAATGATCCAGAAATGCTGAAAATTATGGGGTCAAAAAAACACAATTCACTCCTGCAGAATAAGAACTAAAACCAGTGATGTGAAACTAACATCAAAACAAAAAATATAGCTGAATCCGATGGAGTATGACAATACTGAGTGGTATCTATTGCAGAATAGTATCGACACAGAAAATTTGGGGTGGGTGAGGTATGCACTCTACTTTTAAAATTGTTAGGCAAATTATTTTTGACCCTCTGAAAATTGGAGACTGTATGAAAATGGCTACAATTCCCAAAAAGTTAATGTAAAAATGTGCAAAACCCCTTGAATTAAAGCTGAAAGGCTGCACTTCAAACACATCTTGATATTTTGATTTAAAATCCACCGTGGTGGTGTACAGAGGCAAAACTCCAACAACTGTGCGCAACAAATTCTGGACCTGCCATTAAACCAAATGAAATCATCCTCATTAAAACAATATGTACATTAAAAAAAAAAGTTAAAACTTCTAATGTCCAGAAGAAACTTTACAGCACCACTAGAACTTACAGAAATCAATATAGGTTCATTCACAATGTCAGTAGAGCTTAAAAAGAAAAATGCACGATAAAAAAACAAAAACAAAACCTCAATATTGTCAGTGCAACATCAGACCTGCTGAGATGGCCAAAAGTAGATGGGTTAGGCTGTTACACACACACAAAAACTCAATTCACAACATTCTGACTAAAATATCTGACAAAAAAAAAGCTCCTCAAATATAAAACCGAAACACTTTGATCTAATGTTTTAACCAAGGCATGTAAAGGTAATATTTTTTAAAAGTAGCTTCTGACAAGACAGCAGTTGCCATCTTTTAATTGGGAAAACAAACAAACAAACAAAATCCAGGCTAATGAAATTAATAAATTAAAAATAGTGTAAACAATATTGTCATTAGCTGCTCTTTCAGTACTGTGCTCATCATCAATGGAATCTGTACTTCCGTGCTGGCTTGAGGTTGACATACGTCTTCTTCATGTCCTCTGTTTCGTTCGTCTTCACGAGTTGATACCGTTCTCCCTTTGTGGTTACCACCTGGTTACCATGGTACCGAACTAGCTTCTTTGGAGCCTGTCACAACAGAGTGCACGTGGGTTTAAATGCATGAAAAGGCTCTGATGGCAAAAATGGGTATAAAAAGGAGGCTTACATCTTTGGGAGCGACGGGCCGGTGTGTTTTGTTATCTTCCTCCCTGTCCACCAGCATGTACCTGTTAAGATGAAGCAAAGTTATAAACTCAAGGATAATTCTACTGAAAGTGTCACTAGCACTCTTACTCACTTCTCAAGGATGCTCTCTTTAAGTTTCTGGTCTGCCAGTGAGGAAATACCTTTCCCGTGGTTTACCTGAGATAACAGGATACCATCAAAAACCGATAATAAGGAAGGTAGGAGTTGAAACACAAAAGCAGAGTTTCGGTGCACCTCAGAGACTCACATTAAGAGGTGTTGGACTTAGTTGGACATCTCCCTCTATGATAAGACGTACAGCTTCCTCCATGTCTCCTTTGGCAATAGATAGGGCGCTGCGGGCCTCGGTCAGACTACACTTCGGAAACATCTCTAACAGGTGCTGCTCCTGGGCCTCCCACTCAGACACTGGTAGCTGAACAAAGACATATGAATATTTTCGATGGATGTAACAAAATCTAAAGTAGGACACACAATGATAGAAATACAAATGCAAATACATTAAAAAAAAAAAAATGTGCTGATGTCTGCTGAATTGATAACCTTGGCAGTGGCTCCCTCTGTCTGTGTTTTAAGGCACTGCGTTTCTCTTTGTGGCGGCTCACTGGTGAGCTTCAAGGAGATCTCTTCTGTCCTTGCCTTAGGCACACTATTTTCTTCACGAGCTAAAAAAATTAGTAACAAACAGATTAAAATAGTAGTAGAACACTTTAAATATCTAAATCACAGTTTTGGCAACACTGAGAAAATTAACATATGTGGCACCTGAGGTCCGAGCAGTAGCTAGTTTTGAAGCCAGACTGAACATCATTTCACAGACTTTGACACTGAATAATAAAAAGAAATCTGTTAGAATAAAAAAAAAACCCAAACAGAGTACAGGTGTTGTGTGGTCTTCCTAACCACCATCCAGAAAGTCTTGTTTACCTGTCAATTTCTGCAAAGCCAGGTATGTAAGCTTCTAACATCTCTGCAAAGACCTCCACATCAAAGTTCTCCTCAACACTCTGCTGGGAGCCAAGATCCTCCAGAACTCCAGTGATGTAAGACAAAAGGACATCATCCAGTGTGCTGCATTTCATGGTAAGAAAAGAAGTTACTACCAAGGTCACTGAAATATATTTTTAAGCATTAACTAAAGCTGGGGGATGGCTCACCTGAGATCTGCATCAGGAATATAAGTCTGAATAAATTCGTGCAGCGCACTGTGTATAATTTTTTGGAGGTCCATTGCGTTTGCCTCCTGTGGATTAGAAAACACACAGTGCTAACTGACCACGTCAGTTATATACCGAGCAGACCCTTAAATAACCCAACAGCTGTCACCATGCACCATGCAGTTTGACACACAATCGGCTCACATCGAAATGAACACGTTACAAAATCACTTCTTACAAAGGCTTGGGATGCAGCATCTTTTACGCACGACTCACATCTCAAATCTGGTTAGACGCGATGCAACGATAACATTAAAAACTTTCAGGAAGGACTTAACGACATTAAGGAGTTTTATTCAGATAGTAAAGCAACCACTCATCTCTGCAGCTGACAACGCTTTAGCAAAAAACACAACTATATAACGAGCCCTCCTTTGTGCTTTGCAGCAGAGCGTTAGCGCTGCAGCTTTTACTTATCCGCTAATGGTTAATTACTAGCATCACGGCTAAGCTATCATAAGCTTTACGATATTGTGTATTGTTATTCACAACATGCATTTATATAGATATCACTCATATTTTCTCAGCATCACTGGTGTCGCTTGATCCACAAGGTTGACCTTCATCTCAATATCTCGTTAGAGAAATAACGCCAGGCGCTTTGCGAACTAGCGCTAGCAAAGTGGGATTTCGTTAGCTAACAACAACAAAAAAGCAAGCTAACAGTTAACGCTTAATGCCAAAGCGACCAATGATCCATTAGAGCGGGTTCATACTAAGGAGAACTTACTGTGAGAGAAATTATAGAGACATGAAGGTAAAAGTTTCCCCCAGATATATACAGGGAAGACAGGTCAGTACAGGGGTTTCTATCGGTGATAAGCGCAAACCCGCACAGCACGATTCAAAACATTAGCACGTCACTTCCTCTAATATAAACCGCCTGGCTACATTTCTTACGATCACAAAAATGGTTCGCTATGTTTAATAAAAATATACTAAAATAAATAAATGAAAATGTAACCCGATTCAATTCAAACTCCTTATGAATTGGCGTCAAGAGTAAAAAAACAAAAACAAACAAAAAAAGGCAACATGAACAGAATTCAGATTGTGCCGTTCAAGCGTTGTGTTGGTCCCCCTTTTGCTGCCAAAGCAGATCTGACCCATCGAGGCATGGACTCCACTAGATCTCCGAAGGTGTGGTGAGGTATCTGCACCACGATTTTAGCAACAGAGCTTTTAAGCCCTGTGGGTTGCCAGATGGGGCCTCCATGCACTTCTTTATCCTCTACATCCCACAGATGCTCAATTGGATTGAGATCTGGGAAATTTGGAGACCAAGTCAACACATAAAAATCATTGCTGTGCTCCTCAAATCATTCCTAAGCCATTTTTACATTGTGGCTGGGTGCATTATCCTATTGAAAGATGCCACAACCATGCAGGAAAACTGTTTCCATCTAAGGGATGGTCTGCAAAAATAGGTAAGTGGTACTGGGTACCTGTCAAGGTGACATCCACATGGATCGGAGGACCCAAGGTTTTCCAGCAAAATATTTCTCAAAGCATCACACTGCCTGCACTGGCTTGCCTTCTTAACCTGGTGCCAGTTCCCCACATAAGTGACATACATGTACCCAGCCATCCACATCATGTAAAAGAAAACATCAGTCATCAGACCAGGCCCCCTTGTTCCATCACTCCATTACCCACTTCTGATTCTCATGTGTCCATTGTTACTGATTTCGGTGTTGGACAGAGGTCAGCATGGGCACCCTGACTGGTCTGCAGCTATGCAACCCCATACACAACAATGCATCTTGTATTCTGACACCTTTCTGTCAGAGCCAGCATGAACTTTTTTGGCAGTTTGAGCTACAGTAACTCGTCTGTTGGACTGGACCACATGGGCCAGCCTTCACTCCCCACGCTGGTTCATCACTGTTCCTTCCTTAGACCACTTTTGATAGATACTGACCATTGCAGACCAGGAACAGCCCACAAGATCTGCAATTTTGGAGATGCTCTGATCCAGTTATCGAGCCATCATATCCGGCCCTTGTCAAACTCACTCAAATCCTTACAATTTCACATTTTCCTACTTCTAACACTTCAACCTTGAGGACAAAGTGTTTGCTTCAGAAGATGGCTAAACTATGGTCATGGAGGGATAGACATGGTCAGCAACAATATGCTGTAGGCTGTGATGTTCTTTCCTATTAGCTTGAAGCTGTCTGGCCATTCACCTCTGACATCAACAAGGCAGTTTCACCCAGAAAACTGCAGTTCACCAGATATTTTCTCTTTTTCAGGCCACTCTCTGTAAACCGTAGAGATGTTTGTGTGGGAAAACCCCAGCAGATCAGCAGTTTCTGAAATAATCAAAACCAGCCCGTCTGGCATCAAGAATCATGCCATGTTCAGAATCGCTTAAATCACCTTTCTTCCCCATTCTGATGCTCAGTTTGAACTTCAGCAGGTCATCTTGACCATGTCTCCCAGTGCACGGGTGCCAGCCTTTGTGGTTTTATAGTCCGCTCGATGCCCTTTCTGGTCAGCTTTCAAATCTTGCTCTTGTGTTTGAAGTTTGCTGTGTGTTATTCAGCAGATATTGATTTTCTTTAATTAATCATGTTTTCCAAGTTATTTAAAGTTGTTATTTTTTACCTGATGTTTTGTTACAGCATACAGGCAGTTAAAACGTGCAACTTGGTTTCCACCTCCTGCTGTGTGCAGCAGATGCAGTTTTTTTTTAATTGCCTTCCTTAATTTTAAAGCAGTCAGAATGGTCTGATAATCTGCTAGACCACACTGGAAAATAAAGTATTTCCCTTTTTTTTATCTCTATTTTTTTCTTTTGGCTGATTTATTCATTGTCAGTTTTTTACAGTAAGTAGACAGCTGCTAAGGAGGAACTCTGCAGTCATTAACAGTGTCAAAGACACAAGGAGACACAAACAGCTCATTTGAACAATCCAAATACTTTACCTCCTTTGTCTGCTAAGTTTTTACACTGTCACAAAAAAAGCCCAACACACATCAATTTAAGACTGAGAATAAACACTGAAGAGTTTTATTAAGACAAGCAACAAAGCAAAATCTACCTGTCCAGAGTCACGGTAGCCCCTTGTAAAATGTCACATTTTTTCTTATATATTCCAGATGTCATCAAATATTTTTCTCTCAGAGATTACGTTTTACGTTCTGCTGTTAGCCTAAGGTTTATAATTGATTTGTCTTGCATCAGCAACACTGACTCAGGGTCTGAATGCTGGTCTAGCTTATGTTAGGCTGGTAAATAGTCTACTCTCACTTTGACATTATCTTATATCTTTTGCCCGATCCATACATAGTTGATGATCAAGGTGTTATCTGAGGCAACATCAATGATGTCATTAGAGCCTGCTCTCAGTTACCTCTGCCTGTGTTGGTATTATAGCAGATATGTACCTGTAAATCATTAATGCTCATTCAATTGTCTCCTTGCTCCCTTGGCAGTATCTCTTGCCGGCTGTAGTATTTCATCGGGAAATATGGTACACACCGCTGATAAAACAAGCAAGAACAATTCTCGACTTGGCTGAACTCCGTTTCAACTCTGAGCTCATGGCTAGACAGGTGGGGCTGAGGTATCAGAGGAGAGCATGTAGAATCTACAGCACGGCACGGTGTTTTTCCTCTTTGTGTTTTCACAGCTGACACTGAGAACAGCTCGCAAGTCATAATATACAAAACTGAGGAACATATTGTAATATTCCATTACACAGACTCATATTTAAGCTCATACCTTAATGTACAAAACAAGGTCTTAACTACTTTTGCACATCGCCAAACAGAAATTAATACTCCCAGAAACCACCCGGGGTCCTGTGTATAACAGTTTCTGTCATCTTCTTCCAGTCAAAGTTCAGTGGTTAAAATTAAATCATACCCACAGACCATGCTAAAGATAAAAATAACCTTTACATTTGGAAGGCCAGGTGAAAAATATTGAAAGTAAGTTGAATGAGTACAATCAGCAATAATAAAGGATCCCTTTTTTATCGTTGATGGTGAACACAAACTGTGGGGTGTGAAGTTTTTCTATTAGGTTCTAAAAGAGAGCTACTTTTTGAAATCAACAGATGTGCTGACACTGGGTGGCAGCATTGAGTTAGTGACAGGAAGACCTCTTCTATCTTTTGAAAAGACAGTATTCTCATGAGGTCTTTCAGCTAAAAAAAAAAAAAGCAACAAAAGCAGTTTAGAATATTTTTTTGTGTGTTTTCCACAACCTGCTGGGACGTCAAGATGCTCCTAATGGTATTTATTTTTAAATGCAGAAATTAATTGTGTAAGACACCAGACAAAAGTAAAAACAAAAAAAAAAGAAAAGAAAAAGCAACATTGTGAAGCCTTAATTTTGATTATTACAACTTGTGTGGATGATGTTATGGTCATTATTATATTAAAAATTTCACCTTTAACTTTGTTCTATCTGGGAGCATTAACCCAGGCTGATGTAGAAATTTGTATTTCATTCATTTGATTTTATGAGTGGAGACTGTTTGTGCATACAGTGGTTTAGCAGTTGGTTTCTGCTCTTTGTATGAATGTGTGACATGCTTGGACTGCTGTACTGGATCAACCGCAGCCTGTGCTGTGAGCATAATTATTAAATTCCGACTTCAGCTAACTGAAATGAAATAGAATACACCAATCAAGCGAATTTACTGCTAAGGGTTAGTGCAGTTCTTTCCCTGCTATTGCTGCAGGCATTTTTAAGGATCAGAAGAAAACATTTACCTCTATAAAGCATCTGAAGCATTTAAAACAAGTCATATTAATGCATACAGATGAGTTATACTGTAAATGATTACAAGGATTGTATTAGACTTTTAGTTTTAACCTAAAGACATGGAAGAGCAGGTTGATTGTGTTAAAGTGGCGTGGCAAAACTGTATCCTTTTGATTGTTTTGTGCATGTGTGTGGCAGACTGATAATTAAATATAATTGCATATTTTTCCCCCCCAAAATTTAATTGTACAAGTTTAAAATAGACTGCTTAAGCATGTCCAAAGAACAGATCAAAAGGAAATTAACTTGGTAATTGATGCTTTTTTCCCCATTTGCATGTAAACATAAACAAAACTGTTCTACAAATGTCTAAAAGGGGGGATTTTATTCAAAATTATAAATGAGAAAAAGTCAATTAAAAATTTACTTTTTATTAAGAAAAATAATATGAGTAGGGGATATAATTTAATGGTATGTTTATACATTTCTGTTCTTATATGCCAGGGTACAATCAAGCATGTCATGCAACAATGTCGAGGCAGGGCACATAATGTGGATATTGTGCTGGTGGCACAGATTTCCATTTTCACACAGACAATGGGGGCTGGGGGTTGGCTGAGGCAGTGTCTGAGAAAAAAAAAGTACTTTACAGTTCTCATCAGACTCACCAAAACACTGAATGATTTAATGCCAAATTAATTACCCCTTACCCAACTTTAGACAATAATGCTCGGAGCTGTCTGTCGGAACGGTATTCTTCCATTAACAGTCGATTTGCAGTTCAGCCAGAGTGACTTCATATTTAGATTTTATTGTATTTTCTCACTGAAAGTTTGGCATTGCATCCACAATAGAATGGAGCAGAATTATTTTATATTTTCTGTTGAATCACCTGTGCAGCAGAGATGGGATCAGCACACTCAGTGGAGGGAGAATTTGTTAAACAGCTAACATATCTGTTCCTAAGCATTACAAAAGGAGCATTTACAGAGTGAATTCAAGCACAGTGTGGTTTAATTAGTTGAAACTTTTATAATATGAGGCTTTCTTCACAATCATAACCTAAGGTATGTTTAATCGAATCAGACGCTTAAAAACCCATTTCTCCTCTCTCTGCTTGGTTTTGAAGGTCATAGAATTCAAAGCAATAGTGTGGAGATTTTTACAAAAGCACCGTATTAACAACACTCATGAAATCAAAGCTGGCATATGCATTTAATTAAATGTTACCTTTTACACTTTTTTTCCCCCCTTTAACAAAAACTGCCAGTTAGAGACTTGAGAGAACTTGGAGCACAAGCACGCGATACGCTGGCTTGTTGTTCGAGGGTGAGGCTGACCTGATCCAGATCCGGGCCACCTGTGTGGCCTAGCCTGCCCTCTCATCTGCCTCCTGTCCTGTCTCCAGGAAATGGTCACCAGGCATCCCATTGGCACTCGTTCCACCCTCTTCAACTTCCCCCATCAGCCTCGACACAGAAATGGGTGCTAGGTTAGACAGGAGTTTAAAAAAAAAAAAATCTTTTCTATTTCTAAACAACATTGAAAAACTAAACATTTAATTATGGCGTGAGTACAGTTTTGTTGAGCTACAGCAGGCGGTTGCAGCAAGCAGAGAGATTCAAATCCCAACTATCTTGAGTTTATTTCAGCAAATGGATTGGTCTCTCCTGTCTTGGACTGTGTCTCTGTTGAGCAGTCGATAGGTTAACCTGCCCGTGACATCCATCTTGTGTGGCCCCCCTCACATTACCATTGATCTGAGGGAAATAAAGAGCACACGTGTTATTATATACAGCCCAGAAAAACACCCTCTCACAGTGATGGAGTGAACAGGCCAAATGTATGAAATATTGCCCCTCAAACATATTCTGTCTTCCTGTCAATAGTGCAGCCTTTGCCCACAACCTGGATCAATAAGGACTTTTATCTTTTCATGATAAAACATAATGATGCCTGTTGTCTTTTTCTGATATTGAAGTTTTAATTCTGCCCCGCCACCCTTTTGTTTTTTAAATCATTCATGCTGATATGTATATTTGTACTTTATTGTATTTCTCTCGCTCTCTCTCTTTTTTTTTTTTCCTAAAGAAATATAATTGGCGTGGGCCTGCTAGTCTCAGACATGGCAGTTACAAATTTACATGTTGGTTTTCTGGACGTTTCTCTGAAGCTTTTGGGGGTCTCTCATGTGTGAGACTGCTCAGCGGAGAGAAGACACCCCTCTGTAAAAACATCTGTTGTGGAAATGGCTGTCAGACTCCCTTTTGTGGGCTCGGGCTCCTCTTCGCGCAGAGATTGTCATTTGTTTTGATCATTTATGTGGGTGAAAGAATAATAATAAAAAATCTGGAGAATATTCCCATGCAGTTAAGCTATCTACAGGAGGTGGTGCCTTTTTTAATGGAAAGGAACATTTCTCTCTTTTAGTGGCGCTGCAGCTGGCACATCGAGGCATGTCGTGTAACTACGTTATTTAATGTAAAACTAAACTATAATACTCTGTGAGCGATATGGCAAAGTAAAGTTTTTAGAAATATTTTGCAATTTACCAATTCAGTAAGCATACATCCCCCATGCATTTAGCGTTATCGACAGCTGCTCAAAAATGATAACCAAAATTATTCATGATGTGATGATTGCTATCACGTAAGGAAGAAGTCAGCGGCGAAGAGGAACTGGCATCGTGTTATATTGTTTTGAATGGTTTCATTGTGAAAAACACAATTTATTTATTTTTGTCAGATTTGAATGAATGAAGAAGTCATTTTAATGTAATGAAAAGTAGCTCATGTTGTAATGTTGTAAACAAGTACGACGGAGTTCATAGAGAAAAAGACGGGAATGAAAAGATGACGTTTTGGTTTATTATCAGTAAAAAGTTCTTTAAGGACCGCAAGTGTCACTCAGTTTAGGTAAATTCATTTATTTTCCAACAGTTTAGCATCACTGTCTACTCTAAAAACAGTTCCACAATAATACACTGATTGTATAAAATTATACCAATTTATATTCTTCTTCTCTTTTTTTGTAGTCTTTGAGGGACTATAAATAAAAACAAAATCAATGCTGAATTAGAGCCAATTAAGGAATTTTTGAAAAAGTGCATTGTGACAGTCGTACCACACTTTGATAATATATCTTGAAGTAGTTTTATGATTTTCACAAAGCAGTTTTGGATAGATGTATCCTAAGAGTCTTAAGAGCATGTTCTTGTTTTTCTTGTTTTGAAGGCTGGCATCAGTACGCCGCAATGCTGGCGTTTACGTGCTGGCTAAATCCTGAATGCAGCATACTGTAGGTTTAGAGTGTAAATATTAATATTGTATTTTGTCATTGCTGTCTGAGCAGTCTAAATATATGAGTCCTTGTTGAAAGATATCTACATTTAAATGGATCATAACTATAAGATCCTTGTGTGCATTAATGCAGTGCTTGTGACTGCATGATTTTCCTGAGGAACAGGTGAATGTTTGAGTAGAGTGACACCTCATAAACTAGCTGATAACCTGTTCCTGCGTCTTCTTATCTGCCTTCCAGACAATCCCTGCTCCCTGAGCACGTTGCCATTTCCCCTCAGGCCCATTATCAGATCCCCTCTGTGGGCTCCGAGCAGCTGCAGTCATTGTGGAAGACTCTACTTTTATAGCACCATGATGTCTGTGACAGGA